>JAUMGZ010182341.1:0-13896 GCA_032359645.1 Pododesmus macrochisma | reverse complement strand
TATTAACATTCTGGTGCTTCATTGTTTGACGCAGTTATTGTTTGTTTGTCAATGTCTCTCTTGTTCTATTGACCTCTATTGCCTTTTGTAAATATGTAAATACGTTTTACTCCTTTAGTTTTTTATGGACAATTATTGTGGGCGGTTAGTTGTTGAGATTATTGACAGCGCTATGAAATGTACTTATACAATTTTGAAATGTAGTTCTATACTTTAGACTTCTTATCTCATGTGGGGAATGGGACGTTTGGGGCATAATGAGGTTTAACCACACCGCCTGGTTACGTACTGGATTAGGGTACTAAGTCGGTTCGCATGGAATACTATTCTTGAAGATTGTTTTGGCGTCAACTTATTTTCTTTCTATGCCGGTGCTGAATTATTTTGATGCTGCTATTGTTGGTTTGTCAATGCCTCTCGTTCAGTTGACTATTTATCTTTTCCCCATAATGAATTCAGGAACCAACGAGCAATTTGGATACACTGAAAAACATGTCTAACATCGAAGGGATTTTTTTAAAAATTCATTCTGTAAAACTTTAGAAATTAAAGCCTTCAAAGGAATAAGACAAACGCAACAATACAATAATCAGTTATGTTCTATCACGCTAAACGTTATTTCAAAATATAGGGGTTAATTTTTACCCAATTAATTCAATAATTCTTTACCTAAGTGCATTGCGCAACTCACACAGTTTGATCAAAAAGTTTTAGTTTTAGCTTGGCATGTATAGAAAGTATAGAAAATAGCAGGCAAACTTATTTTGTCTTGAAATCTTATCTCATTGCATTATTGTCACCTGCGCAATACCTTAACTGTTTCAGCAACAAATTCTGGAAGAAATCTTGGTATGATTTCGGGTGACATTTTTGACTATCAACTTGACAGCTCTTCAAATATTGCCTCTAGTATATCGGCCAATGAAGGCAGGATTGGACAGCTTGGACCAGGGTGGTGTCCTTCGGATCAAGATCACAATCCATGGTACATGGTATGTATTATATTCCACATATAAGATAAAATGATCCATCTGTTGTTAGATTTACTCGTTGCGTCCTATTGTTTCGTTGTGTTTGACCATGTCTTCTCACCTAAGCGTTTAGTATAACGTTATGTATTGCTAAACACACATGTGCGTCATAAGGTCTATCTTTGTTACTTAACCGAAGTAGTGGTATCAGGACGAGCTAAGACCATCTACGCTTGCCAAGGATTGCTCTCCTATTAACCCTTGGCCTCGTTCTCTGCGATTTTGAAGGCACCCGCTATCGCCACCTGGCTACTTCACGAGTTGCCTCCCTAACAACCAGATTTTCATTAACCAATGAAATAGCTTGTACTATTTTGCATTATTTAGCAAAATGGCTGCGCCCATTTTTTGTCTTGTCTTCGACAATCCCTTTGCGATATATTTAAATTACAACAATTAAGATCACACCAAGACTGTGCAATCCGTACTTTTAGTGAAAGAAATGATGCGTTTCTTGGAACAAAAACACGGTAAGAGTGGCAGCCAGGTTTGTTATGACTTCCGGCTTGTGTTGTATCGGGCGTTTCGATTGGTCCTTACTATGAGCTATGCATCCAATAAAAGCGCTTAGCGAGTGCCTTCAAAATTGCAGCGAACGAGGCCGAGGGTGGACATGACCATAGCGTAGAGTTGGACTTGGTAAGCGACGATGAGGGAAGACTTGCTTTGCTGTTTGCTGATTGTCTTCAAGTTGTTTTTAAGATAGTGGTACATCTGAATCTTATCCAAAAAACCGGCACATCCGCTTCCATTTCAAGAAGCATGTCCGTTTCCTCTCCAGATTGCGGTACATCCACTTCAACAACCAGCAAAAATCGTACGCGTGTTTGCTCAGACTACATAATTAATTTTCATGAACACATTAACGTTTAATTAAGTGGAAGTATTTTCTTTTTATCGTGATCATATTGATAGGAAATATATTGTTGCGTTCAGACAGACAAAACATTTCTCAATAGTCCGTGTATAGATTTCTTAATGTTACTTAGGCATCACAATGAAACATTAGTTTGATTTGTTCTTTGAAGGGTAGATTACTCTCATATTTCATTTCCAAACCTTAGGTCGTACTTAACGTATCGTGAGTGCCACATTTCGTTTAAGAAGATGTCCATGAGTTGTGGTCAATATTAACAGTTTATGTTTAGGAAGTAAACATTTTTCCACCTTGAAAAGAAATGGACGTGCTAACACCTTGAAAGGAAATGGACATGACATCATTTTGAATTGGAAACGGATGTGCCGTCCTCTTGAAAGGAAGCGGACACGTCACTATCTTTAATTCGTGATTCGGAAAAATGGGTTAGATTAATTGATATATGCAAGAATTCTTTAAAAAAAAAAAAAAAAAAAAAAACATCGATTAGACGTGTGCAGTTGACATTTCAACACTGAAGACGTATGGGAATACGCTTAACAGCCCGAACGTTTGCTTATTTACGTGATATTCATGACAATAATTCCTTGATGTTAACTTTTCGGTTGGATTCTAGGTATAATATAATCATGTGTAATCGCCCCTTCATGTTTCGTGGTGGTAGCTGGCCTCGAATTTTTTGCGATGCAGTTTCAGAATTGTATTGCTATTGTATGTATGTTATTGCTTTCTCTGTCCGTCCGTACATGAATTCAGACTTCGATCTTTCTAGCATGTTTTTTTTTTGCTTGTCTCACAATTGTTCCCGTTACATTGACTTTTGTTTTTATTTCTAATCCGTCAAAAAATTGTCTGTTTTTATTTTTAAAAAAAATCGACTTTTATAAAACTGTTTGAGCTATTTTGACATAATTTGCTGTTGATGATCCTACCTCAGTATGGTTTTCTTTCAGATGTGCGTCTGACGTTGTCAAACTCCCACTTACATTACGGCTGAGGCTTTAGATAGATTGGCTGAGATTTTATTTATCTCTTGTCAAGAACGTAACAGTTCACACCTTACAAAATTATTTTTGCCTGGCCCCTTAATTGTCAGAAAATAGCGTCCGATGTTGCTGAAAAAATCAAAGAAAAAACCGCCAGTCATTTGATTGGATAAAACAAGAAGAAAGAGTATCAACAGTACAAATGAACCGTTTCCATTGTTCTTTCCCTTTCCTAATTTTCGTTAAACTTGCTATAGTTGTCTTGTTTGGTTCCTTTTAAGAATATTATCAGGATGTACACAACTCAATCCTATATTACGCACATGACTTCTAATTGTGCTGAATGTGCATCTTATATTAAAGGGTGCATATATTAAGGCAACATACTATTGGAATAAGACCTGTTATTTAGAATGCATATAAGTGGATTGTATTTTGTATTTGTATTTTGCATATTATCTTTAAGAATTTAGAATAGACTAGACCAAGGTAAACACAGGTTAGGAAGCCGAAATTGTACGTAGGAAAACCTGATGTTAGGGACAACTCCACCACCCTTACAATAGTATGACAACATGTCAAGCAAGGCTTTTACTGTACTCTGCTTTATGGATTACAGGTAGATCTGATATTTCCGACGGCTGTACAGGGGATCCTGATACAGGGATGGAATGATGGCACGGATAGAGCCTTAGTGAGGGAGTTCAACGTGCTATTTGGTATACGGGAAAGTGATCTGCAGACGTATGAAGACCCTCCTGGTATCACCAAGGTATCAATTAAATAACCAGAACAATTATAACTTTGTTGAACATAGCTAAGGCATTACATTTAGGAATATAATCTATTTTTAAGAGAGTATTTTCTTTAACTGCTGATTAATGTAGTCTTTTAAACTATGTGACACATGTTGCAAAGTGATGAAATTTTATCAAAATATCTAGAAAAATTGGTAAATTAAGCTGACAATTTGTAGGGAAAGTACTGATTTCTGATTTAAAGAATTATCAGAGTACACATGAACAAGTTGGAAATGGGTTGTCAATTTAAAGGACCAGCCATATTTTTTCACGCTTATGTTAAGTTATCAACCTTATTTTTTTTATAAAAGAATGTCGCAAACACAAAAATCAATGATTTCCCGATGTACTACAAGCTACTCCAATGGATTTTAGAAAATCAATGGGAAACTGTGTGCATTCTATGTTTTCCACAGGACGTAATTTTTGTTTGAGGAAAAATATTTTAGATGATGTTAGCATAATAAAAAATACATGTGAATAATTCAAGCAAATACATTTTATTTTTTTCATCAATTTAGAAAATGGTTTGCAAAGTTATATCATTGACTTGATTAAAGAGACCGTTCACAAATTACCTCAAAAGGGAGGCACATTTAATAACACTCACTTATTTGCAGAACCATTTAATTTGTATGAGATTTATTTCAAGAAAAAATCGATTAAATAGTTTAGATGTTACTTAGGCGACATGTTCCATATCCCAAAATCGTTTTAAAAAAAGTTAATACAGAAGTTTTTAAACCAAACGACATTTTTTGATATGGCTAATTTTCTAACTTGCCTTTAGGACTTGCGATTGCAGGGTACAACATTAACTTCAAGAAAATCTGATCAGAAAGGATTTTTTCTGTTTACGAAAGTATCCTTGGGACTTGTACTTGCAGGCTTAAACAATAATAAGAAATGAAGATGATACTTAGACGGCAAGATATTATGACTGTTGGACAGACGTTGGGTCAAAAATATATACCCATTGCCCGCACGTAGCTTAGGGTATAATACACATTCATTTTGGAATTCTTTTGTGTGTCTACCCGTATCGATCAGTCTGACTAAAATGCTGATCTTTATGGAACGCCAAATTAACATATATTCAAAGATCTGTACCTATCTTCAAATAATAAAACCTATCTTAAGTTCAAATGAACCTGTCTTCATTTGATTTGCACATATCTTAAATTAAATTCTTCCCACTCTTTTGCCTCTTTTTAAGGTTTTTCAGACGGAATCTCATTTGGCAAGTACTGCGATTCAACGGTTCATTCTTTCTAATGAAGTACACACACGGTATATTAAAATTCAGCCGATAGGTGTCGCATTAGAACGTTGTATGAAAGTTGAGATAATCGGATCGCCTCGGAGAAGTAAGTTTATCACATATCATTAATTATCAAGTTAATAAAACAAGTTTTCACTACCTGCATTTTAAGATGTGAGGGTTTGACAGGAAGTAGGGTATGATCTGCTTTAAAACACATTATGTAATACTTGAACAAGTAAACTGTGTTGATTTACTAATAATATGATAAGAGTGATCTATTGCAACAAAAAGTACAAAAGAACAGAGGCCGCGTCAAATTATAGCAGAGGGACTACATTTTGTTGCGGCGAACATTGACGTTGTGATGCGGTTTTGACGTTAATAACATGAGACGATCTGTGTTGCTGGGGTAATTTAAGTTAAATAACTTTTAAATGAATGGTTGGAACTTAACGAATTTGTAAGAATAATCCTCAAATAACATAGATTTTAAGTTCCTGTGGAATGTATTCGTTTTATTTTATTTTTAAGGTTGTAGGGGGCATACAGGTGAAGTACGCCTTACATTCATCTTCGTTCAAAAATTGTGTGAAAAGTAGTTCGGCAACCCATAATTTTTATTTGTTAATTTCATTTGTTTTTAAAGTCTCTGTCTTGGTGACAAATTTGGAATAAAGTTTGATTTGAAACAAATTCTATAAGTCGATATATAAGAAAATCATTAAGAAAAATTGGCATATTTCTAATTCTATCGCATTAATAGTCTGCAAAAATAGCAAAAAAAAAAAAAATTAACTTGATCTGAAATTTGTATTTTATAAGTATTGATTTTAAATAAAAACTGTCTTTCTGCTATGCACAATAAGAGATGTGAACACATAATAAGTTCTTTGTAATGAAAATCAGGAAAATTCTAATTTCAGCTTCTTTCCAATGCACTTCTATCGAGTTGCTCCAGAAGAAAAAGAAGTGCGGCAACATATAAATATTTTTGATGTAATTGTCTTTTCAGGACCTCTTCTTTCCAAATATCAACAACAGAAAAAAGTTTGATTTGATAAAATACTCGGTTCTCTCACTAATATATGTACATCTTTAAAAAAAAATTCAATTGTTAATAATCAATAAGGGTTAATGTAGTGAAATTGATTATAAAAATGCCAACAATTGTTTTTAACAAAGTCTCTAACAATTTAGTAACCTCTATTGCTGTAAAGATAAATTAATAATGCTATCTTGTACTAATAATGTTATATTTGATAGTGTCAAAGTGCTTAATATCTGTGTGTCTGAATGCGCATACTACAACGATATGACAACATCTCTAGCATGTGTTTTTAAATCGTTTTTGGTAAAATTATCTTGAGTGCGCTATATCTGAATTTTTAGCAAGACAATTTTATGGTATTGTTGGGGTGGGCTTTTGTCTTTTTTGACCATCTGTGTTTTAACAGTCCCTCCATTTGGTTTTGTAGCATTGATTTACTGAAGTCTTGTCTGTTCTGAATTCATAGAGTCGTTTACTTTAAAGCGTCCATAGATAATAGTTGCTTCGGAACTAAATCTGGAATGTTTGACGAGGGTGTCTCGCACAGGGTATTGGTTCTTTTTCATTCAGTAAGAATATTGAATTTACTGGTTGCGTTTTTTAGTTTGTAAGTTGTATAATACCTACTGGGGGTGCGTTCGGATTACACTGATACATATTGCTATATTCCTGAAAAATTTATACAGTATGTCACTGCGGGAGACATGTGTAGAACGAGGAGGCAAAGTGCACTGTTTTCTACAGTTAATCATGCCTATACAAACTATGATAAATAGAAAAAAATATAAGACTGTTAGATATAATTGTTTTATTCATTTTAAAGGGCGAGGAACTTTATAAACAATTCTTTTTGTTAATTCAGTTGAACGGGATATGTGGTGTAAAAATGGTTCATATGATTTTGGATTCGAAGAGCAGCGCTTTGCCAGTCTGTGGATAGATCAAGTAGTAACAGACGACAAAGTGATAAAGAACACTTCACTGGAGGCTTGTAGGGAGTTTTGCTTACAACGAGGATACATTGCCCTGTCACATGGCCCGAATGGAGATATCTTTGACTGTTCACTCCTTACTGGGCACCGTTATACTAGAGATAACCCTGGAAGTTGGGTAACTGAGATGAGGCATGACAATTTCGCTGCACAACGTCTTTGCTTTAAAGGTTATTTTGTTTATTTATATCGATATGTTATTGTGCTTTGTTTGTTTACCTATAGAGATTGGTTTGTTTGTTTTTATCTTTAGATGTTATTTTGTTTATTTACCTTTAAAAGTTGTTTTATTTATCTATCTTTAGGGGTTTCTTTGTGAATTTATTTTTAGAGGTTATTTCGTTTATTCATCTTAAGAAGTAATTTTGTTTATTTATTTTAAAGGTTATTTTGTTTATTTACCTGTAAAGGCTATTTTACTTATTTACCTTTAGAGGCTGTTTTGTTTATTTATTTGTAAGATGTCATGTTGTGTATTCATCTTTAGAGGTTAATTTGTTTACTTATTTTTAGAGGTTATTACGTTTATTCATCTTTAAAAGTTATTTTGTTTATTTATTTTAGAGGTTATTTTGTTTATTTATTTTAGAGGTTATTTTGTTTATTTACCTGTAAAGGCTATTTTACTTTTTTACCTTTAGAGGTTATTTTGTTTATTTATTGTAAGAGGTCAAATTGTGTATTCATCTTTAGAGGTTAACTCGTTTATCTATCTTTAGTGGCTATTTTTGTATTTATCTTATAGGACGAATGATTGTTTACATTTAAATTGCATAATTGATTTAATGCATGATCTTTTCAATCGCTTACAATGATACATGTCACGGCCAAAAAAGCATGTTTTTACCATTTAAAGGGAATGACATATTTGTCTGTGCGCAAACAAAAATTATTGGCAAGGCCATTTTTTATATTTATAATTTTGGGATGTGATTTTTATCTTTTATTCACACCTGGAATTTTACACCCCGCTTGGCTTCGAAGTTTTCATTTATCGAGGTTTTGTCTATTGCAAAACCAGAAATAAATTTACCCTTGAGCGTCATAAATGACGGGGTTGATTCGCAGCTACGCCTGAAATATGGGACGAGGTTCTCTCACAGTGTATTGGTTCTTTCAGCTTATAGATATCATATTTATTGTTGTCCCGTTTCATTTTTGCAATTTTGAATGTTGTCTATCACTAATACGTTAATCAAATATATAGGTTCAAGTAACACTTGAAGGATTTTAATTTAAAATGTAATAAAAACGCAATAGCATAATATTTTCACCATTTTAAAATGTAAGAGAAAATAACTTAACGTTTTCTCACTTGTTTGGTCATACTGGATTACCTTAACAGAGTCTCTGTTCATGGCCTAGGGCGTTTAGCTTAACCATGTACATGTCCGTCGCCTAGGGCATTTACCTAAACAGTGTCTATGTTCATCGCATAGGGCGCTTCCCTTAACCGTGTCTATGTCCGTCGCTTAGGGATTCCCTGTGCGAGAACCTTATCGCGGTAGGGAGGTTTGCGCGTTTCGATGACCTGGAGAGCTATGCTGGGAACTTGTGTTTCTAATAGGGTCACCCAAATCAGATAGGTTGAAGAGTAGAGGCCAGCCAAAGATCTGCACTTCCTTCGGAGGGGACGCTAAGCTGGCGGTCCCGTGTACAGGGATTTTAACCCCCTGGCACGATAAAGATCCCAATGTAAAGTTCGATAAGAGTAGGCGGAAACGCCGTTGCATGGTCTAATCCTTCTTTCTGAACTATATCTATTACATTAATTTCCCGTTCCTGT
This sequence comes from Pododesmus macrochisma, assembly GCA_032359645.1. Lineage (NCBI taxonomy): Eukaryota > Metazoa > Mollusca > Bivalvia > Pectinida > Anomiidae > Pododesmus > Pododesmus macrochisma. The sequence continues at coordinate 5,112 of JAUMGZ010182341.1, read as the reverse complement.
CGCCGCTTCTCTACCTGTCCATAAATCATAAGAATAAGTCACAGTTATGGTGACGAAAAGAGCAAAGGAGAAAAACCATTAAGAGGAAAGGAATAGAAAAAGCAACATTATCATGAAAGCAGAGCGGTAGAGATGGGGCGACGAGAGTTTACCCACCCCCGACATTCAACTTGATATATCAATGTAAAATAGATATATATTCAAAGACTGACAGACAGACGAACGGACTGACTGACTTTGAACGGAATGACTGACTGACTGACTTACTCACAATTAATAAGGGGGGGGGGGGGGGGTTGCGGAAATGTGAAAGCCGAAATTTGTATCAGTCAAGCACACACATTTATAATACAGGCAAGTATGAAGGGAAGGTAGGGATTATGTCTTTAATTATATCAGAAACAGACTTGTCAAATTCCCCACTGTATCATGATTGCGGCAATAAAACTTTCTGAAAGCAGACCGAAGCCTGGGTAATGTATAACCCTACCTCAAAAGCTTGGATGTCAACAGCAATCCACTAGCGACAAAGTCTTGGTAGTGAGAACACGCTCTTGAATAACGAATTAGCTGTGACACATAACTCCATAAGCAGATGAGGAAGGTATATTGCTGTCTAAGAATGGGAAGTTGACAATAGGAAAACTTAAGTCGTCACGTTTGACATAATGTTTAGTGGAAAAGGTACCATTCGTGTCGATGTTAAGTAGATGTTTAATAAAACATAAATCAAAAATACAAATTATTAACTAAAAAGGAAACATCAGGAGTTTATTTTTTAAAAAAGCGAAAACAAATGTTTGCGATGGATCGAGCGTTTCCTTCTTAACATTTATCATCCGTCTTGATGTTTCCTTGTGAATTCGGTATATGGCAATCCTTTTAATTGTTAAAAAGACATATGTCACTATCAGAATCTGTCACTGATATCGTGACGATAGATTAAAGGAGAAAAAGGGACATTAAAGGAACAGAAGCAGTAACGAAAAAACAAAGCAGCAGGAACAATACGACAAAGTGTAAGAACCCATGACATTTTTTTGACAAGACTAGTACCAAGATCTAAAATAGTAAACTGAAAAGAGACGCAAGTAGAATATGATATAAGGCACAACAATTCATTATTTGTGGGCTATATCTGCGAATGAATCCCCCTAAACAGACGTCCAGTGGAAATGAATGAGAACATAGACCTACAAGACGTCAAAGAAACATAGGCTTTGAAGCTAGATCTCTGATTTCATTATATTAAATTATGACGTGTACAGCAAACTGGACGAGGTAAATAACACAGATTGTATCAGAAATACTAAATACCAAACTGTAACGAATACTTATAATGTCAACCGGACACACAAATCCAATAATCTGTGTGAAAGGACCTCATTCAATTATTCATGCCAAGCTTCAAAACAACTGTATTCATTTGATAATCAAAAACACCCATGTCAACACTTTAGGTGAACGCACTGTCAAAATAGGTCGCTGTGGCTTTTTTCAAATACATTTTACATTTGTTTTTTTAAGCTTTCAGAGTATCAGTTGAACTGATGTTGATGACGGTTGATTTCGAGCTTGGCCTCTGGTCAAATGCGAGGTCCTCTCACCCATTTGATTTGTTTGATGTCGTTTGTAATGCCCGTCTCACTTTGCTAGTTCATTCTTGTGGTGACTTTTTGAGTTATAGTTTGCTTGTCGATAACTTTGTTTTGTTCATATTTCTTCTTCTTTTTAATCTAGTACATCTCAGCAAGTTAAATTGCTACCAACACGAAGAAGCCTCATAATGTGTTGCCGATATTCTAGCTACCATGAATTTCAAAATATTTTTGATGACAGTGAAGAGGAACGGGCCCATTACGTAGCAGCCTTCTCTCTTTGTTTGGCTGGTCAGGCTTATACCTGGTTTCAAACACTGCCTGTAGAACAAAAACGTGATTGATATTCCCTTCAATCAGAATTAAGGGACAAGTATATTAATATTAAACATTCGAATCAGGGATCTTTGTACACAGAGGCAGCTCTGTTTCAAAACATTAAACTATGGAGTAGTCAAACGTTAGAGGATTTTCATTCTACTATACTGAAAAAGGGGCCATATTGCAAAATTCCAAAATAGATTTCATGTTTAAGTTTATCGAAGGACTGTCTCTTCAACTTCAGTTCTATGTCAGAGCTGCACCGCCCCAATTTGCTCATAGCTTAAATTTTAAGAAACCAATTACATATCATGGTACCGAAGGTCACCATAATTTTTTTTTAAAATACATGTAGTTTTACATTTAGCTTGTCTACAGCTTTACGAGAACACAAATAAACAGGTATTGATTATTATTTTATCCAATTTTACCTTGCATCAAGTTCTAGATTAAATCCAAAAAACACAACGCAAAGCCATGGAACAAAATACATGTATCCATGTGAAAAAAATAAATGGTGATAAAAGCTGTTACGGCTTTGGAATATCGTCTTGGTTTTTTCGAATTCCTACTCTGATAAACTTTATGCTGTATCTGTCCTTCCATCTTTATACGGATTCTGTGTTGGTTTTCTAGACGTTCGTATTACGCCGCGTCGGTCAATATAGCATTTATCTGTACCAATAAAAAACCATATTCACCGCACCAAAAGTCTATAATTGTCTAATATTGTATGATATACATGAATCATTACAGATGTTAAACGTTACGAACTATGTGGTGGAGTCGTAGATTTACAGAAAAACGTAACAACAACTATTACATCTCCGTCGTTTCCATTCAGTTATGGAGATGGCGTTGACTGCTCATGGGAGATTCGAGGAGCTCAAGGGCATTTTGTGCAGATTGAAATCATTTACATAGCTGTCGACAAAACAGTCATGTGGAATGATGTGCTTGGGGTAGGTAATGAATTTATCCTAACATGTTTATTGATATTAGGAAGGCAATAATATTGGAAACGCTGTTTAGTTCAGTTTCGTCATTTCATATCCATCTACTTTTTGTCTGTTCTGAATACAAAAAATGCAATCTGAAACATTACTTTCCCTTGAAGGATTTATTGATGATGGTTTTGTGCTGACTTGGAATCTCGGACAAGCTTCTTTCACAGAGATAATTGTCTACCCCTTTCGACAATATCTTCAAACAGACGTCTTGTTTCGGGGAAGTTCTCTGAAACTCCTTAAGTGGCGTCAAAGTTTAGAAATAAAGGTGGTTCCAATATTGATCTAAGTATGCTTTTAAATTTTTAAATTCTTATAGAAATACAAAAATGCAACCTGAATCATGATAAATATGATATTTATAAGAGAAAGGAGACAAAACTCTGTGAATTACCCCGTCGCGAACCCCAGATCTTGCTCGAAGCTGCTGTCATTAATGGACGCAAGAGAAGAATTAATTTTGAATAGACAAGACTTCAGTAAATCAAAGTTACAGAGCCAATGGGGCAACTGTGACAAAGTAACTCTCAAATATTTTGAATTTTATGAGACTCGAGGAGATGCATAAGGCAGGTTTAACACAAGCGACCTCAACCAATTGTTATTAAAAACGGAGACAAGACGATGACTGAATTGTGGCAATGTTAACAAAAAGTTTAAATCATGTTATGATCAGTGATGGCAGCAAAAGAAAAGTAACGAAAACACAGCATGCATGTATTCGAAGTCTTCTAATACCACAGGACAGTATTTGAAAGAACGGAATGATGTGGTAAGATATGAAATTAGCAGGTTTTCAAGTAAGTGGAGATGCTGAAGTGAAACTAATATATTGGAAACAATCTTCATTAAGACGAACTGTTAATTGTTGAATATCTTGTAGATCATCTGTAAATTTCAATATTGTATTCTTATAGGGAGGCGAATCCAGTGAAGATGTAAGCATATGTGGTGACAAATTAACTATCTATGGACGCCATAACGACGCCACAGAAATAACGTATGCCTCAGCTAGAAAGTATATTGGCGCCAAGATCATCAGTGAAACGCCAACCCTACATTTAAATCTGCGCTCTTGCATCGGGTACATTAAGGCAGAAGAAAGAAACTTTGAAATTCACGCAACGCAAAGTGGTCAGTGCTACATAATCTATTTCATACATGCAACACAATGCAAGTAAAATCAGAAATACAAAATACATCAAACGACAGCAACAAATTACAGGTAAAACAGGAAGTGAAAACAGATATGCTGGTTAATCCTGCCTTATTTGTCACCTTCCGGTGAAACCGGGAGGGACTATAGGTTTGCACCTCGTCCGTCCGCCCGTCCGCCCGTCTGTCCGTTCAGAATGAAGTGTGGACAATGATTCTGAAAAAAAAACTATTGAAGCTGTATTTCTGAAACTTTGAAAACAATTAAAATATGGTAAGTATTTCTATTTCTGTCAAAAAATGTACGATTGGCGGCCATTAAGAATTTCATATTGACATTCACCTTAAGGGAAATCTGTGGAAACAGATTAAAAAAACCCATCTCATTTACATATCACGTTACAAAATACAGCTGCCTTCCGATTGGTCGAAATTTTAACGTTTTCTGATTTAATTCAAAATTCGGAATGCAGATGTATTTGGACACCGCGAACTTGATCGCGTATACCATTTTTGGATGAAATAACCAAGATGGTGCCCATGGCCTCTGTTTGGTCGAAATTTCAACATTGTCTGATTTCGTTCAAATTTGGTATACAGATGTAACGCGTATGATTTTTGTGCATGTGATAAACAAGATAGCGGCCAAAGCCTCTGATTGGTCAAAATCTAAATAATGTCCCATTTTGTTCAAATTTGGTGTACCGATGTATTAGGACACTGCAAACTTTATCGTTTATTAATTCAGTGCTATTAATGGCCTTGACCTTTTTTTAATTTTCAAATGGACCACCTGCCGAATGCTAAGACTTGCTCACTGCTTATTCCAAATGGGCATAGTAATCTGTTAGGTTTAAGGTTCAGTTTGTGAGCCATAGAAATACATTAGTTATTAATTAAATGGCTTCCCCTTCAGCGTTTAATTCCTGGGTATCCTGGCTTGGCAAAAAAATTGCCTTCATAGGAGCAAACTGTATCCGGTGGTATATTTGGTTACTGGGAACGCTACGATAGGGCGACTTCGCTATTGC
>JAUMGZ010182330.1:0-13899 GCA_032359645.1 Pododesmus macrochisma | reverse complement strand
ACGTCTACATCTGAGCGATTTGTTTGGAACCAGTGCGCGGTATTTCTAGGCGGAAGTACGTCACACTTGCACAACGAATATATATAAATGTATATAGGAAAAGGAACTCTACGAACTCCTGTGGTCCGACTATCACCCCATTACAGGTAAGGTAAGATGCGTATGATGGATTTCATCCTCTACTACATTCAGAAAAGGGCAATACATTATCGTATGATAAACTTGTCTAGTGATTGTTTGCTTTTTGGAAACTTTCTTTAATTTACAGTAGAGGTTTTCATGTGACACAGACCACGATCACATGCATAGACTTATTCGGGACTCGTGCAGGTCTATTTTCTATAATTAGTGAACCAGGAAATGACGCACAACACTGGTCGATTGCGAAAACAAGCCGAACCTCACACAGCACAGCTATAACGATGTCTTCAGAAAAAGGAGGTAAGGATACGTGTAAATTTGAATACCATAATATAAGGGTAAAGTTAACCTGTTATTGGCAGAAAGTACTCTAAATCAAACCAAGACAATACACCCATTCCTTCATTTCTGTACTGCAGAACACTGAACCTAAATCAGGTTAAATAAACCCGAGGGTAAATGGTGGTATTTGTTTATATTTAAAACTATATATAGGCACTACTGTCAAACTGAGCCTTCAAGCTACTGAACATGTCAATTTATTGTGTAGGCTGCTTTTGGTTTTTTAGGCGAGTGATTTGGCAACTGAGAGCAAAATCACGAAAGTCTTGTTTAACATGATTTATTGATTGATAGATTTGTTTTAAGGGCTTATTGTCCGATCAACAAGTAAGGTCATTTACGGACATGCCAGTTTTACTGGTGGAGGAAACCGGAGTACCCAGAGTAAACCACCGACCTACAGCAAGTCACTGAAAATTTTCTCACACTAGGCCACCCCGCACGGGAATCCAACCTAGGAGGTGAAAGGCTCTTATGTTTACAAGTCAGCGACTTTAACCACTAGGCCACGGCGGCCCCCAGAATCAGAGATCAGAGAAGTTGAAAAGAAAACTTAAGACATTATTCATATCATTACCTGCACATACAAAATTTTGTTTTTTATAGAAATCACATTTTGACACTCTAATGGTGCCCCCTGGTGGATTTGTCATCATGCAAAAATCGAAAATGAAAATTGATAGACCTACAATAGACAACAGACTGAATAAATCAAACACTTCACACTTTTCAAATCTTACCAGAATATGACAGGTTACTGGGGAATATCTGGTCCATTCGGTTGACTAGGTTATCCATCTCGGCTTCCTCGTCCAGGTATGCCCGACTGTTGGCAAACGACGGCAGTGTATAGTGAGAAGCACTCACATCTAAATTGTCCAGGCTATCAAACCCTGACCTACTATGCTTGTCCATGTAACTCGTGGCGTCTTCGGATGCTCGCTTTGTAAGGCTACTTTCTCCTGGTGAACAGTCCTGTCTAAATCTCGATGATTGGTTGTATGAGTTTGGCAAGATTTGATCTACCTCGTACGATTTTTGCAACAAATGGCCTTCTCTGTCTGATCGTGGGCTGATGTTATGTGAAGTGTAACTGTTGACACTTTGTGGCGAGACTGAGGGGTTGGAAGACCTTTGACTCCTAGGAGATGTTGCAGTATTATATCTGTGTGAGGAGTATAGGTCACTCATTTCAGTGACATTCTGTGAACGGTTGTCATGGAGACGAGGATTTAGTAAGTATTTCTTAGTGTTCAATGTGAAGGTTGTGTTTTCCAAAGATGACAAAGGTTTTTCCTACAAAAGAAACAACAAATCAATGTTTACTATTTCTCTGTATGATCAGTAATAATGTACATCAAATTTTAGTTAACTTGACATTCAACTGAGGCCTTTATCCACGAGAAGTGGGAAGGATGGCACACTATTATCTAGCTTACCATACCATCCATAATTGTGCAGGATGACCTTCTTATAAATTTTTGTGAATTAAATCTTCAAGTTCAAAGTTCAAGTTGCAAATATGTTTTCCTGCTACTAGTATATTTGAAGCAACATTGGTTTCCTGATGTTTTCTTTTTCTAAAGATACCGTTTTCTTTCTCATATACACCTGGGCGATTAATAGAAAAGGTTAGAATTTAAAAGTAGGGGGTTTGTTAAAATCCACTGGAGGGAAGTAAAATAAATCACTATTTTTGGCCTCAAAGTAGGTAAAGGGCGATTAAAAGAGACCAGGCGTTTATTAGAACGAATACAGTATTTCCATTTTTCTCCTTTTTGGGACTAAATGTAGAATACAAACTTGTACTACTGTAAAGACACCATGTTTGATCTCTTTTGGTCTGCATTGTGATTCTCCCTCTGTTGCTGTTTTTTCTGTATCACCAACTGACAGATTACTTTCAGTATCTGACGGTTCCCGAATCTGCTTCAACTCACTATGAAGTTGTCTGTTCAATAAATAAAAGTATATAAAATGCTTCGAATGCTTTGTATGCATTTAGTAATTTACATAACTCAAAATTAACATACTTTTAAAAAAACAACATCACCTAAGGATACTATATAAGAATTTGAATGGATAATGTAAGATGCAATGGTTTGCATAATATAAATGTGCAGTTAAAATATCAAAACACGAGGCCCACTGTCCTCATTCTGTATCTGGTTGTAACAGCTTTAGTTTTGTTTTTTTATTCGACCCTAATATTCCATTAACTATTGCTATATGTTAAAGAATTCCAATTTTGACAAAACACCTTCTCCTACCAACAGCCAAGCCCAACAAACTACATTAATATGAATACCTAACCCAAAGTTATACTTTCTGCCTTTGTTAGGTTAAAATTGCTCCAAGAGTTATGAAGACGTTGAATAACAACAATTCAACTATGCAAAGTTTGTAAATAGTACTTCTAGATTATACAATGTGTGTACCCCCGAACTGTGACAGACAGATGGACTTTAGTGACTACTAGATCTAGTCGCCTCTGGGGACACAGGTTATAATATAATCAATTGTTTTTTCTGAATATTGACCGAAAAAATGAGACACCTTTCTTCCTTCAGAGACACACCTTGAACAACCTTAAATATGCACACTCTAATGCACATGGTGCTGAATATACAAGCATTAAGATCTGGACTTCTACTTTACGAGAAGAAAACCACATCTTGCCGAAGTGTTTTCTCTTTATAGTTGAAACCAAATCTAAATCATCTAATAACTATGTGTTTTAAGTTTTATTGAAACTGGTCTAATGGTTTTAGAGAAGTAAGATATGTAAAAAGTTAACAATGTATGACTGACAGACATTGTATGACTAACAAACAGGATTTCTATAACTTCATGATGAAACCACACAAGAAGTTTCACTTCCTTTGGACTTAAACTTCCTAGTAAACAGAGTTCATTGAAAAGTTTAACCAAGATTCTACGTGAAATCAATGAAGTGGAAAATCTAGGTCATGAAAGGTCAAAGCAACCGACCTTTGATTTCATGTAGAACATGTCAAAATTAATCCACATATTATGATTTTTTAAGTTTGTGGGACTGTAGTAAAATGAGGCAATCAAAAAGACTCTAACCAAAGTGTGACCGACAGATGGACAGAAAAGGCAAATACTTAATGCTCTGACTATTTTAATAGCCGGGAATAAAATATGGCTCAAATAAAGAGAAAGATGTTTACGTAAAACATATTATTGATGCATATGTATATGAACATGTATATGTGTTTCAATACACAAACCTGTTCTCGTCTTCAAGTTTTCTGATGATGTCCTCCAGTTCCTTTCGTTGCTGTTTTAGTTCCTCCTCACGGGGCGAGGCGTTCTCCTGTTTACCAAACGAGAAGTTACAGTGCAATGTTAGTCACTATAAGATTCATATTCTAATGTCGCCTGTAACAAAGGTAAATTAAAACCCCATAGTGGCGTCCCCTGGGGTCTGAGCCCCTTTATTTACACAAATCTGAATTCCCTTTCCCTAGGGATACTTCCTACCAAGTTGGGATGAAATTGGTCCAGTTATTTTGGACCAGAAGTCGAAAATGTGAAAAGTTAACATGTTTGCTATATTATATAGTGTTCAATTTTGACCCCAAAACGCATAACCTTTTTTGACTCTGGGGTCATGCCTTGAACAAACTTGGTTCTATATGCCCAAAAGTTACTGCATATAAAAACATAAAGCTTTAGGCCTTCTAGATTATTAGAAAAAGATTTTTTAAAGTTTTGTCAATTTCCCCCCTTGTTGCCCCCTTGTGGGCCCAGTCCTTTTATTTAAACAAATCTGAATCCCCTTCCCCTAGGGATACTTTCTACCAAGTTTGGATAAAAATGGTCCAGTGTTTTAGGAGAAGAAGTCGAAAATATGAAAAGTAAACGACGACAGAGTTCCTGCTTAAGTATATTACTTACTTTGTTTTCATTCCCACTAGAGTTTACTCTTGCCACTGTTTTTGGAGGTGAATGTTCCCTTTCAAATTCCTTGGCGTGCTTTTCCAAATCTGCGAGTCGTTGTGCATTTTCTGTAAGATTAGCATGGATGTCTGGAGAGGGTGGCTCCGCCCTAGCATTCCTGTAGAACAATGAGGAAATTTTGATGCAAAAGATACAATTTTGCTATAATTATATCTTTAAGCAAATGTTAGAAACATAATAAAATTCAAAACAACAACAATATGAAAATAAACAATTTATATATATATATTGCAATTTTGTTACCTTTGCAATTCTTAAAATGCAAAGGCAAAATTAAAAAGTTCATCAAAGGATAAGTGGAACATCTACAGTAAAATATACATTTTACAGTCAATGTCTCAGTGACCCAGTTTTTAATCCCTAAATTATTAATTATTTGCAATGTGTCAAATGAAATATTGTCTTTAATATATTCATATCTTAAGATAGAAAGCTGCATAACAGCCAGAAAGCATCCCCCATTGTACATATGCTGTGTTTCATGATAAACTGTACGCACCAGTTGTACTGACAGTACTGGTTCTCCGACATTGCTGGGAGGTACTTCATCTTAGCTTTCTGGCGATGTTTCTTACTCAGGTTATTACGCACAATCTTAAAGAATACTTTGGTATCTTCTTTTGGCGTAGTCTACAAAAATAAAGTTTTTTTAAATTCAATAGTCGCAAATTTGTGCAGTTTTAATCAAATGAACTTTTATTTGAACGCAAACGCAAAGCAAACAGTTGATCGCAAGCACATGTCCTATAAACGGTAAGAAACAGAGGTCTGTTTATTTACGATGTCAATAAAGCTTTGTATTTGTCATAATTTGATCAGTTCTACAAAAGTCCTTCCGTAGTACATGTGTATATATCATTTATAGTATCTGCAGTTGATAGAAATTATTACACAAAGCAAAAAGTATTTGTTTATTATAACAAAACATGTATAGAGACCAGAATACATCAATTTCTGTCTGAATCCAGATCCATTCCTGAATATAAAATACATGCAAATGTGAGTACCTTTATAACATGTTTAATTCAGATGCCATCCTCCCTAACGTTAATGCTATTACTTTGTTTTGTTATTAGAGTAACAATGTGTGAGCTGCTCAATGTTTGCTGTGCTGTCAGAAATGTGACAGTGTTGAACAGTTTACAAGTTTATTTATTTATAATATTTTAGTTATATTAATCCATTCATTTCCTATACTATCTCTAGAGAGGACAAGTTAGATTCCATATATATATATAAGTTAACTCAACTCAGCTTGCCCTTTTCTTTGTATGTTGCAATATATCAAATTTATCTTTCATCCATCAATAGGGGCTAGACACGGTCTACATATGCTAGGGTTTATTATGCCTAATTGTTTTTAATGATAATCATATCATAGTTTAGTTGTATCAATAACTCTAAAGGTTGAAACCAACAAAGTTTTAATTTATGCGATGCAAAATTCCAATTTGGAGATTTTGTGATTGAAAAATTCCTAATTTCATTGCCAAGGCCAGGGCCCCATTTGAAAAACTTCGGAATCATCCCTGTAAACTCTTGACACATTAAAGAATTGTTTTACTGACTTTGACACATTAAAGAATTGTTTTTCTGACTTTTTATCCTAAGAAATAACAGAATACATAAATATCATATATTCACAAACAAGGTACTCTTTTACGCCCATATATATTCTTACATGGAGTTTTGTGATTTGTGGACATGTAGTAGTAATTGAAATGATAGATAATGTCAAATAAAAAATTCTAGTCTCTTGAGTATTGTCTTTGTTATCGCCAAAACATTATTAGTGCTGTGCAATTTGTTGTCAAGATGTAATTTTAGGGACAAGCTGCAATTTTGTGGGGCAAGCGCTAAGCCGAGTTTTACTTGATGTTACCCTGGGCAAGTTCAGTAAAATTTTTATTTCTAACACTGAGTGTACTACTACTTTGCCAACAGGCAAAGGATAAAAATATGGGAGTAAAAAGTTTATTTTTTTGATTTATCACATTTTTGTACGGAAGATAATAAATGGAGAGAAGTCTTTCTCCTTATTTCGATGATCCTGTTGTGAACTTTGTGACAAGCTTTACTAAGCATGCTCACGCTCAGTTGATAAAGAAAATGTCTTACAACAACATTAACAAATCCCAGTGGAAAGCCAACACTTACAGTTTAAATTAAAACCAGGAAAAAAACCCAGACAGGTGGTGTCACCATATATAAGAGTTTTTTTTTTTTTTTTTTATGTTCGGTTGAACAAAGTGAATTAGAACATCGATTAATTTAAAGAAGGTATATAGGTCGAATATTATTTGTAAACATGTACCTGTATTGCATTGCGATTGTTGACAACGTGGGTTGGAATGTCTTTGTGAACAGTGCTCAGCACGAGCAAGCACACAATTAAATAATTAGGCGAACAGTAGTTTTAGGACATAAGCTGAACAGTTGCATTTTACAAAGACTTCAGTGATAACTAGCGGTCAATGTGCCAATTTTAATAAGGCAGCCTCATCAGGAAATTACCCAATTTCTATCTATTGTTTACTCGACTACATCACATTTTATACCCATGCAACTGATATTTCTATTCTAATCTAACTATTAACTTGACATTTGTAGCTGATTTGGGTTAATATTTCTTATTTTCTCTATCATAATTTATGCAAATAATGAAATTCGCTCAATATATTGATGTTTTCAATGTTGGCAGAAATGAACATTTGAATACTGAAATGGTTTGCAAGCCCCTGTGTTGAAGCACAGGAATCATATGTTTTATCAATAATAAATAGGTGTAAGCCTAGAATGCCAGTATTTTATGTACAATCCAGGCTTATAAACCGCTCTTTCCCGTATTTGTTTTTTGCGTTATATTATACTTCCTGTTATGATGGAATTAGCCTTATCAGCTGGAAGTCAGGCTAAAAAATTTTATTAGACGAATTTGACAAAAAAGTACAGTGAGTGAAGCATACATATTTCAACATTTTAATATAATTTTAATGTAACATGAAGTTGGTTAGGTTTATTTGGGTTTAAAAGGTGCCGTAACACCAGGAGCAATAAGTCAATAATTGAGGCGACGGAGAGGGTGTGTCCTCCATTACACTCCTTTCTCTATCTATATACAGAGACAAACACATTTTTTTTGCTTATGATTTATTATTGATAAAACATCCGATTCCTGTGGTTGAAGTAAAATTTAAAAATTATTTGAACTGCTTGTTATTTTCTGTGTATATATTTTCATCAGCGTCGAATAGTAATCAATATGTAACTCTAACTTCTCTAATTAATGAAAAGCACTCGAGATTAATCAACACCTTTCTCGATGTTTGACCGTGTGGCGTTTCTCACTGTCTGTGCTGTGCCTGTGGACGGGGATGGGTGACACCGGCAGCTTGTCAGTTTTACACTACACAAGACAATGTCAGAAAATGAAGTCTAAACTATGATTGCACACGAAAACAATATTCAAGATAAATCTAGGATCATAACCAAATATTCAAAACTAATTACAATATTTTTGTTTTACGTGCCCTCCTCCATTCTTGTCTTTTCCCCGCTTCGCCTTTCAAATCCGACCAATCAGAAAATACCTTACAATTCAAGGAAGTTAGGGGACGTAACTCCGATAATGTGGTTAATAAAAAAGCTGCTTCAAAGTGATTTATTTGGTTGTCATTTTGTTTATAAATTTTAAACGCCATCCCTTCCAGAAACAATAAAGAATCAAAATTAATGTCATTAATAATAGAATTTTATTTCATTATAATCTTTATTAAAATGATAGTATTTACTCGCTTCGTTTGTGCAAACCAAGCATAAAATTTTAGTAATCATGAGGCATGGCGGCCCTACCGAAGTTTCACGGTCGCACTGGCTCGCTTGTTACTCTTAGCAATGACGGAAGAACTGCTCAGAGAAGTCACCCTACACAGGAATTCAATAATGGTGTTGTTCTTAGCAGCGAGCCACTTAAAGTAGACACTTTATTTGAAGTGCAAATTGATAAAAAGGTTTGTAGATCCTTTACAAGGGATGTCATTACGAATACAATCTTTGGGCTGATCTGAATCTGATTACAGTGTCTGATGGTTGTCAATGTTATAGCGATTCATATTTTATTTGTTTGTTTGTTTCACTTGGGCTTAACATCGCTTCTTCTCACGTAAAGGTCATTTCGAGACAGTGTCTGCTTGTGACAGTTCGCACTGATGGCAACTTTACAATGCTGTCTCACTGACTCGCAACAGACACTTTGACATGATACTTCACTTGGTCACATCCATGAATGTTTCTTCTTCGATAGGCCCTTATATTCTGTCGTAGTTCTTTTTTAAAAATGCAGAATAAACTTCGACTTCCTTTGCCATTTTAGTCTGTATTTGTCACGCTTCAAGTATGAGACGCTTGAATTACATGTATTCCCTGTTGAATACAAGCACTTAAATGATTCGCAGTAGTAATTACATGTATTTCCCGTTGAATACAAGCGCTTAAATGATTCGCAGTAGTAATTTAGAAACCAAATGATGGAATTAGTGATTTTTTCACCAGAATTTTGCGGTCGCCAATGTGGTGACTTATCGGCAACAATGCAGTCGCCATGGCGTTTGAGGCCTGGAAGAACAGATAAAATTTCCAATAGGTTTATTTAATTTGATTAATAAGGATAGTTTTTAGCGTTCTTTCCCTTAACGTAGTCATAATAAAGCAAAAAAACATGTTATTTAAATGAAAATAATGTTTGAAGTTGACACAAAATTAAAATTTTAACATTTAAAGCTTGGGCCTCGTTACAATAGATTTGCTGTTTCACTTTATAAATATGTCCATATTTTAGAAATTTTAGTGACTTTTGAAAACTTCTCAGGAGTTTAGAAGGCTTTGAAGGAGTGTGCATGCTCAGTGCATTGTTTTTATTGTTAATGATAAAGTATAGAAAAATTGTTACAAAACACTCTGAAATATTTTCATAACAAACCACGTTCTGTACAGTGTTATAGAAAAAGGTACCAAAACTTCAAATTCAACCCCCCTCCCCCCTAAAATTCACCTTTTTATTGCAAAATGTATAATTCAATGTCTTTTAAATGCCTTGTTTTCTTTTCCTTAATTGTAATACAAAAAATTATTCTCATGATATACTGATGAATTATGTAAAGGTTCCACAAATGGAAACAACAACACTGGAAGTACAGCTATGGTATTTTTATTCTCAATAATGTGTTAATTTATAATTAATCATTGTAGGTGAACTCATGGAGCGGATCGATTGAAATAGGAGTAACAACATGCGACCCAAATAATCTCAACTTTCCCATCAGTGCAACTGGCTTTCGTGAGGGAACATGGGTGATGTCCGGCAGCTCTGTCCTGAAGGATGGCCACTCGATGATAGAAGAGTACGGCTCCGACTTGGATCAGTTGTCAGAGGGGGATCGTGTAGGTGTTATGATAAAAGAACATGGACTTCTACATTTTTTAGTGAATGGGGTTGATCAGGGTGCAGCAGCAGTAGACGTGGGTCCCACAGTGTACGCAGTTGTGGACCTCTATGGGAAATGTGCTCAAGTATCGATCATGGAAAACTCAAACATTAGTGTAGTACCCTCTAACAATCAGGAGAATCAGCAAAATGGTAAGTGAATAACGATTATTGAAGACTGCTTTAACATGTAATAATTGTCATAGATGGACTCAACATTAATTCCCTCATGATCAGAAGTGTTCAAGACCTAGTCTGAAGCAAATTTTACTTGTCATGGGCATCAGGCTAGTGCCCAACGTTGCAGTATGGATTGACAATCTCTTATTGATACACAAGTTGTTTAAAACAACAAGCTTAACATGCTTAAGGCCAAAATAAAAACTTATGTTTGTTTGGTGTAACCCTGCCGTCCCTGAAAAATTGACAGGACCCTCAAAAGTTTTTATCGATTTAAAAAAAGAATTATCTATTCACTTATTAGGCTGTTATTGTTGTACACATTTTGTTCAGGTAGATTAATATTTGTTATTATTACATTTTTACCAGTGAAATATAGAGAAATATCCTTTAGGTAAATCTGTTGCCCTTCACTGGCGATACCCATCCGCACTAAAAATTGTTTACGAAGTAACATTTTTATATATCTGTCTGCAATTTTTATTAATTTTGAACTATTAAAACCCTTTCAAACATTATTTAAAATGTTTGTGATGATTCTATATGTGTTTCCTATCAATTCTATAAGAACTACTTTCTGTGCAAACTTAATGATGCTTGGGGTAAAATGTATCACGGCATGCGCACTATACAGTTGATTCACGATGCAATAAATTTGAAATGGTAAAAATAGATATGGAAAGTTTAATAAACAGAAAATTTAATGTTGTTTTCTTGTATATCAAAATTATTTCACTCGTGCGGCAGAATTCTTTGATATGCACTCCTGAACATTTCAGAATTCTATCTCAATTGTGAATTAAATTTGATATTCAAGAAAACAGCATTGAATATCCTATTTAGAAAATAAAAAGACAGTTACGTTATGATTGTATGATTTAAGTTGGCTTATTTTTTTCCACAAACATACACTTAACATACAGTGCAACCTGCTCTGGTGACCACCTCTATAAAGAGACAATCTGTACATGAAGACCACTAAAATCAGGTCCCTTGAAGTTTAATTATATATATAATAACACTTATTTTTACCTCTATATATTATAAAGACCACCTCTATAAAGACCACTTTTGTCTGGTCTCTTGAGTGGTCTTTATAGGCAGGTGTGACTGTATATTAACTTTGAACAAAGATAAATAAGATTTTCTCGCCACCTCTCGTCCCTGCCCCAAGGTCTAGGGATGGGTTACATCAAAGAAAGATATTTTTAACTCTGGTAAAAGCTATACTTCATAACACTATAACTGCCTATAAGTACATGTGCTTAAAGTCAACATTAATTATTGAATGTTTGCAGTTGCCAATGACGTAGCCAGTCAGTTGGCTAATGAGTTTCTGACCCAGCTGTCCAATCAGATTGTCAATGACTTGGCTCGAGGGGCAGAAGCTTTGGCTTCAAATGAAGACGTTTTTGTGAGTTCAAATGAACGCCTTACATTCCACGAAAAGTGTGGTGGATTGGTCAAACTCAGCAACTCCCGCAGAACAGCTGAGCGTAGACGGCCACTAGATGAGTTTAACAACGGCGTAGTGATGACCAACCGCCCATTGAAAAATGATGAAATGTTTGAGGTAACATGTCTTTTTTTATACTATGAATGGTTAAAAATAATATATTTTTTAAGCATTTAACTTAATATTGGAGCTTTTTGTAAATATTATAATTGTGTAGCTGGAAATAACATTTTGATGATTTATTAGTAAAGATTTTTGAATTTTCACTTTATTACTTGAAGTTGGTAACAGTCCAGATTTCAGTTTTATAATGTCAGTTTTTATTTTCCAAATACATGCATGTCAATATTATATACAAGTAAAAAACATAAAACATATAAACATGATAAACATGATAAAAGGAAAAATGTCTTTTTCTTTGGAACCAAATCAAGTTGAATTTATTGCACCTACAAATACCTGTAACATGCATACAGTTAACAATTATATGAATATAGCTAATTTAACATAAACAAGGTAAGCATACAAAGTTCTTATTGATGAACAGTGTTTGTAAATATGAACTTAAAAAGCATCTCAGTTTTACCATAAATTGTAATATATAATTAGTAATTGCGTTGCTATGTTATTCATGTATTATAATTCCTGTGCTTAATTAATAGTTTTGCTGATATATTGTAATTATACAGATATTCATGCGCTTAAATTAATAGTTTTGCTGATATATATTGTAATTAAACAGATATTCCAGTGCTTAATTAATAGTTTTGCTGATATATTGTAATTATACAGATATTCCTGTGCTAATTAATAGTTTTGCTGATATATTGTAATTATACAGATATTCCTGTGCTTAATTAATAGTTTTGCTGATATATAATAATTATGCAGATATTCCTGTGCATTTCAGATTCGTCTTGATGTGCTAGTTGACAAGTGGTCTGGATCTATAGAAATGGGGATAACCACACATAACCCTTCAACCTTAGACTTTCCAGCCACGATGACTAACATGAGATCTGGATTATTTGCACGTAAGTCTTTATCTATGTACATTGAAGTATTATATTAATATAACATTTCTATGAGAACATGGTGCAAGTGTATTCCTTTAGTTCTTAATTGCATAAATATATATGAAAGGGATAACTTCACTGTTTACATTCTATGCATACATTGAGAACTCTATTGTTGTGTTTTGTTTATGTTGTAATATAATGTACTTGCATTATAAAATACAGGTATTGTCATATGCTATTGTTTGTATAATGTGAAAAAAAACTGTAAATAAAAAGAAAAAAAGAAAGAACATTGTTATTTGGCCTAACTTTTAGATTTAGTATAATATCAGAATTTTATTTCTTAGATTCGGTTAAGCCTTCAGAGGTGTTTATGTCACCTTCAAGAAATATTTGAAACCTGTATATAATTTATATCTATGTTTGAACAGAAAGTTGTTTGAGGGCTCTTTTTGTGAAATGCACTGGGATTTACAAAATTTATTTTTGGGGCCAAGATATATGTAAATGTTTCTACTTTACAGGGACCATTATGATGAGTGGGTGTGGCATACTCACCAATGGAAAGGGAACAAGGAGGGAGTACGGCAACTATAACTTGGACGAGCTTGAGGTAACATAGCCTCTCATCCCTAATTTATAATTGATAAAGATATTTTGATATGAAAGCAGCTGGACATTGCCTCAAACTGTGCAAATGGATCGTTGTTTTAATATTGCAGAGATGAATGAAGCAGTAGGGTGCTGTACATTTAATTATGTTCACGTTGTTCTAATTTGGCTATTTTCTCCAATATTATATACTATTAATAGTAAAAGATTCTAAAAATCTGAATAAGTGATATCTCAGATTTGATAAGTATTAAGAAACTACAAAATTTGAAACCAGTGAAGAAAAAGGGAATGTATAGTATTCTCACCAATTGAAGAACGTTATGCTCAACTCAAGAAAATATTACTGGTAGTAAGGAACAAATGTTAATTAAAGTAGATTGACGAGTAAGAAATGCTAGTTTATCTTGGCATTCAGTTACACAACAGAGAAAGCCGATTAATTATAAGATTCTGATACGTTTTGCACCTGTATAATTATTATGTAGTTCTAATTTAATCACAGGGTCTAGTTTATGTGATCCATTGGTGATTCACATGAATTATTTGAAGGAGAAACCAAAAATAAGTTAGAATTTGTACATTGATGAGCATCAAATTGATGGTGTTTTTTTTTTTTTTTTTAGCAAGGAGACCGTATTGGTCTGATGAAAAAGTCAAATGGACACTTACACTATTAT
>JAUMGZ010182319.1:474-13900 GCA_032359645.1 Pododesmus macrochisma | reverse complement strand
TCCGGGGCGTGCTAGTGTGAGAAAGTTGCCAGTAACTTGCCGTAGGTCGGTGGTTTACTCCGGGTACTCCGGTTTCCCTCCATCAGTAAAACTGGCACGTCTGTAAATGACCTAAGCTGTTGATTGAACAATAAGCCCTTAACACAAACAAACAAAAAAGCATTCTTTGGTCTTTTGTCACAGTATCGGTGAAAAATTCTGGACGTGACGTTAAGCCCTAATTAAACAAACAAATTGCATTCTCTGCACCTAAGTATGGTTCTATTAGTGCTTCCCTGTGCTTGACCGCTTATCATGGGAGGTTTGAGTGCCTCCGGAATGGGTGCTTAGCTGACGGTCCCGTTTAACAGGGATGTTTAACCTCCTTGCACATTACAGATCCCTATGTATAGTTCGATATCAGAGTAGGGAAAGATACCGTTGCATCGGATCGTCCTACGTTATGTTTTATCCCAATATTGCTTTGATATTCCTTTTCCTGATGCCACTTCTTTTCCTAATCTTGATTTGGTCTTTTGTCACGATATTGTTGAAAACTCTGGAAGTGACATGAATCCCAACATTAACAAATTAACAAGCTCTATTCTTACGCTTCTTGCTTTGCTTATTTTATTCTGAAATTGAATTTAACAATGCAGAAACACTCAATATACGTTTGAATGTATGAGGATTTTAACAAGTAATCTCAAAGCAATAAATCATCTTTGCATATTCTTATTCAATAAAGTGTTAATTACTAGCTTTAACGATGCTTTAGAATATAAAGTTTGTAGCGTCGTTGCATAACTCTCTCTCTCTCTCTCTCTCTCTCTCTCTCTCTCTCTCTCTCTCTCTTACTTCGTGTCCCTCCCTCTCGTACTCTTTAACTTTTGCTTTTGCTCTTATCTTAAACTTGTCGTGATCATTCTATCCAACTAGAGTATGTAAAGAAAGTTTTAAGAACGACATTGTAAAACGAACATACCACTAATTTCTATACATTAAAAGGGTACATTACATTCTGTATCAGAAAAAAACATTATTGTTAGTAATTTATATTTCAATAAAGTCGCCTTCGAATTCAATTGGGTTCTGTACAAAGTATGGTGGCATTATGTTGCTAATGTTGTACGGAATATAAATATATATATATTTTTAAGATTATGTAATTATGGTTTACAAATTTGCAATACCAAAGCGGCAAACGCTCCAACAATTCTCAATATAAATAGACTTATGGTATTGTAGATATCCAAACGTTTTGACACACCCCTTGTTGTTTTGCTTCTACCAAAATCCATTATTGCGGAAAATCTCTTCATGTCATCAAGATACTTTGGATAGTACATCAGATCTGACACATATCGAATACATGCCTAATCCAGTAGAGATAATCTACTTGATCATTTGCCTTTGGACATGTACCATTCCCCAGATTGACAAAGATATCATCACATGGAGTCACACGTGATGGAGATAAAGCTCGCGCTTCCGGTTACCGGTTTATTTCACTTCCGGTTATATACAAATTAGTTTCGTATAATTTTTTTGTTTTGGCATTAACCGAACCTGTGTTTTGTGTCTCAGACTTTTGCATTTGTCGTCTGGTGAATATTTATAAAAATAAACGTTAAATAGTTTACGTCTCGTAATTGCTCTCGGATAACTAGAGTGATGATTATATATTGTTACATCGTCTATTGTAGCATACAGCACTAAAAAATTGTAATTCTTTATTTTGCAGAGATTAAAATCTAATAACAAATAATCGATTTAGCGGGTCTTTGAATTGTTTTATTTTACTTTAAATAATACTTGCTTGACGTATTTTGCACAAAATCTGAGACTTAAATTCACATTGGTCACAGGAATAAACTTACAATCATAATAGGCAGTTATCTAATATATGATTTTAAAGTCCCGTCTTCATAGACATATGAATAATAAAAATGCAGAATTTGTCTTTTTGATTGATTGAACATATTTTATTGTTAAAATGCAATGCAAAGTAACAAAGGGATTAGACAACAGGCATGCCTATACAAGTCTTCTCCTCAGAATTTGTCTTGGAAATGATCAAGAAATATGAGTCTTATTTTGCACATGACGATTATCAACCAAGTACGCTTTAGGCATGCACATGTATTCTTTTAGCTCAATGCCAAAATGATTATTGTAAAATCTACAAATTGAACCGAGACTCAAATTCTAGCTTTGTATTGCAATTACTTGTAATATGGTGTGCTTTCCCTGTCACATGTTGTATTCTTGTTAGGTTTGCATGATTTTCATCGTGTTTTCTTTTATTTCATTGTTCAAATTGTAATGGTTCAAGAATAATATGTACATTTCGAATGTTGTAAAATGTGTTTTACGTTGCATTAAAAATGCATTTTCTACAATCAATTACTATTTCTAGTGTGCAGTCATACATATGTTGCTTCAAGGCTTGTTTAACTGGAATTGGGAAATTGTATTAATGAACTTTTGCTATTCGATGAGCCTACAAGATGTGGTGTGGTGCTTGCCAAATCTAAAAATTGCTGGACTGGAATAAGATCCGTTCAACGGTGCGAAGTCCTCGTCTAGTTGTCTCTCTGTTATCCTAAGAAATATGAATTCTGACATTCTGATACCTGTGATTGACACATGCTATTTGTGTCTCCAATTCCAGAGAGTTCTTTTCAATATAATCTAGGTCAATGTTGATAGAGAGCCTTAGTTTCGTACCGGAAAACACACCAGGTGGCATTGTACACCAAGCAGGAATTTGTACTTCTGAACAAAACAAGTATTTCTGTAGATATTGATATTACTTGCACGTCAGAAAGAGCTTTTTGATAAAATCTCCGTCTGGGTCCGTTGATGGTTTGGTTCTGGCTTTTACTGTCTCGGTGTCAAAATATCTCCTCATATCGCACGGACGTGTCATGGCATTTGTTAGCAATGGAACCTCGTTCTGAGAAACATAAAGATTCAGTGACCCCAATATCGCTTTAATCATTGATACAGCGGGTATCATGTTTTCCTATCTTATCCTTGGCCGTAAATAATAAATAAAACAATCTTTGGTGGATAACTTCAGTTAGATTAACTCTTGAAATTTAATATCTTCTCATCCATTAATAACGCTTTTCTTCGTGTGTGTCAAGTTCAAAATGTATTGAGATTACTAAAAACTAAATAAAACTTGTTACATTTCTCTTAAAACTATCTTTTTGAAAAGAATAAAAATTAAACTTTAAGAAATTTTTTTAAAGAGTCGAATCAATAAAACAGACTTTAAAATCAAGACACATTTTTTCACTCTGTAGAAAAAATTAACTTGATTTACTAAATGATTAAGCCTTTTTTAAATATTTTTTCTATGTGTCAAATGCGGGCTTTAAACTAAATTACGTATTTCCTACAATTACAATAATCGTTATTTTATCAAAACTTGTGATATACATGTAACAATTTACCCAATTTTTAATGTTTTTTGCCTTCGTTTTTTTTAAACTTAATAAACGCTTTTTGTTATTTCATTTTATTAGAAGAAAAAACAACTCGGTTCTGTATTTAACATGCTTAACTTTAAACGCTCGTGTAATCTAAAAGTACAGTACAGTATTTTTCCCTTGCTAAATAAAGTTTCCTTGTTTTAATTATGTTCCATTATATTTTTTAGATGCCGATCAGCGGGATATTCATATGTGTAATGTGTTGTGTTGGAATTAAAGTGTTGTGTCATAATCGATCATGTTTTGGAAATTATATTCCATTGGATAATACATAAGCGACATCTATGGGATTTATATTATAAATGTGTTTGTGTGAAATTCTGACCAAAGCGGGATAACTCTATTCTTGAAACGCGACCATCATGCCAGGATTCGGGTGAGCGAGGTAAGAGCGTGGTTTTGAATTGACGCTGTTTTATTTGAAATTTAAACGTGTTACATGTTTAATTTAAGTTTATGATTTGAGCTATGTTTATGCATGTTTGTCTTTTAAATATATTTCTTGGTCAGGATAAAAATATTTATACAAAATGTAACAGCTTAACCTTTAAGTATAGTAATTAATCTAATATACTCGTTTCATATGATTTAACAGTGCTGTAATGTAACGATATGTTTTTATGTTCTAAATTTAAACTTAGACCAAATATGGCATTTTATTCGAGAAAATACAGAATAATTGGGGAAAAAATGTCAAAATTATGGTCAAATATCCGGCAAACATATTATCTATACTAAAACAAACCTTGTGTTAATGTCAAATTGAATGTCAGTAATACAGTCTGAAATTGTGCCAAATTTAGCGTTCTTAAACTAATTGTTCATTTCAATTCCTCAATCCGTCAAGATTGTATACAATATGTGCAACCGTCCATACCTGGCAATTACCGATGCACTGCATGATTAATCAAACTATGTAAACTTATTATGCAAGCGTCTGCACGGTCAATAAAAAACAAAGGAATATATTTTGTATAGTAAGTTTTAAGCACGTGTCACGCCATTATGTGAAATTCTAAAGTCGATAAAAAACAAAAGATTATGTATCGCATATCAATTTTATGCATTTTTCAAGTTGATGTTTAAAGAATTAGATTTAATGTCGATAAAAACTCGTGTGTATTTAAGATATAGAATGTTAAATATATATCATGTGTGTACACTATAAGTTTTTGAGTTCTTTTGTATATAAGTTGGTATAAATTACGTATTTAATGTTTAAAATCTTTGATTGTTCAGTATAGTATATTCATGCAAATGAATCATATTTAATCATAACCCAAAACTGGTAGTTTTACGCATGTTTAAATGCAGAAAGGTAAATACAAATTAACAACAAACGCACGAAGTTAAGATATATATAATTACTTGTACATGTGTTTGAAATAATGGACGTATTATATTTTGCAATTTGATATTGAGACCGAATGTTTAAAAATACCTCTGACTGTGTACGGACTGTTAAATGAATAGACTTTAAAATTTCACTATTATCTAAGACATGCCTTTTGATTTTAAACACAGATAATGTCGCTGCGGCTGTTTTATTTTTCGTTCTAGGTAGAATTTTAAAAACTGCTATTATGTTTTATTGTATTGAGTGACATATCAGAGCCAGACGTCTGAATCACTAAATGACTGTGCATTTTTACAAATGAATATAGAAATCCCGGTGAAATTAAATAGAGTTGTTTGTAATACTGTTAATTAGATTTCACATCCGCGTATGCATTGACGTATTATTTATTTTATAAAATGTATTTCATATTTTTGTGTGACTTATTGTTACTTTTTATATATCTTTGTTTATGTCAGGTAATCGTAATTGATAGATTTAATGTGCATTTATCACCGAATTCTGTTCAAGCGATGAACACATTTTCACTTCAAATGTATTCAAGATTCTATATAACAATCATATTTGGAAAATAAATACACATACAGATATTTATATAAACATATTCATAAATGTAGAGTTTTAAAACTGTGTATTTTGTTATTGATGTAACCGAAATAAGACTTAACTAACCTACATATAATTAGTTTAAACAATATTTTATTTCTAAGTCATACATATGTATAGATTAATAGTTCAGTTAATAGAGAATTTACCTAGGGGTTTAACAAAAATGCTTCAAAATGATTGAAACAGCCGATAAAAGCTCCATCATTATCACCATATTACAGTCAATATAAATAGCTATTGGGATATGTTGTTAAAATACACCACAAAAGTATTCCTGTCAAAGTGCTCATCATTTTTGTTTACCTTTTAACGTTAAGTGAAATTTTAACTTTAAGAATTTTTGAGTAATTAAAAGGTACTTGGATACAACAACACTTGAGAGAGTTACATTATAGCATGTGCCTTTACTTCTTTTTTATTTTCTCAAAATAGGATATGTAAACAAACTGTATTCATATATATATATATATATATATATGATACATATGCACACGATTATACAATATTTGAATAAATAACTTTAAACACTTATCCCCCCCCCCCCTCTCTCTCTCTCTCTCTCTCTCTCTCTATATATATATATATATATATACATAACCATGACTTCACCCCCCCCCCCACCCCACCCCCCACACACTTCTTTCTTTATTTCGTTTCCCCTCCCTCGTTTTTCCTGTCTCTGTGTATAGGAGGCACTCACGCTCGCTCACTCACTCGTTCTCTCTCTGACTCTCTCTCTCTCTCTCTCTCTCTCTCTCTCTCTCTCCTTCTTTTGCCACCTCTCTCTCTCTCTCTGTCTCTCTCTCTCTCTCTCTCTCTCTCTCTCTGCCACTCTCTGCTTATCAAATCTCTCTTTTCCTTTACTCTCCAATCTCTCTTGTTTTTGTATTATCTATCCATGCAAACCCTCTTAATCAACGCCACTCTACCATCGCCTCTTTGATCTTGTCTATGTGTGATTCATGTTATACAAGTGCTTGCTATACCATAAGAGTTACCTCCCCTCTACTATTTCAAAGTCAGAGCAGTAAAGCCGGAACACTCTGGCTTTGAAAACACATAACTTATTTACAGAACACGATTTGTGATTAATCAAAGTGTAATTTCCTCCAATGCTCATACCAGATGTTACGCTCACGATGAAATCACGTCGAAAAACATTGCATTTCTGTTTTTCTTTAGATTTAAGGCGCAAAATGTTTAAAGCATTAAATATATCCAATACTCATAAGTGTGGTCGTAAAAATATTTTAAGAAAGTATGTTTATTGCATCTATAAATCATTGCTTTAAATATTTTTCTTAAACGTTTACATTAAGAGAAAAAGCCACCCACGGTATTTTTAATATGTGGTGTAAAATTCGGCATATCTCTCCAACATACCCTTCAGCGTTAGCGCGGCGTTTACTTCATCTTGGAGCAGAACAGCTCTAAACTTTTAACGACCCTTGATGGCGTGTTGGGCCATAAAACGACCATGAAAAATCTATGGTTATTGTCGCCATGTATATGTAGAGAATACTAGATATAGAACTTCACCTTTCAAGCCCCTGCCTCAAGAGTCGCGACTCTATCAACAGACATTATTCCGTTAAAGATCAAAGACTTTACACCGGTGTTGGTCGGCGCTTAGTGGTAGATATTTTGCTCTGATATTTAATTTTTTTCTATGATTTCACCTTGACATACATTTTTTAATTCACCATTCCTGCATCAAGATTCTGGAGCGCTTTTTGTACATTAAAAAATATCTATCTGAGGAAATCTTTAAGTATATTTAAAGTTAAGTAATAGATAATGGGTTGTAAAACGTGATAACACATTGAAACATATCTTACCGTGTATACAGTATTTCATATAATAGTATTACCTGTCATTTTTGAGTGACAGCCGAATCTATTGCATCTAAAAGTTGAAATTCTTCCCTTTGGCTTTGATGATTTGTACACGATAGAGAAACGCGTACCTGAATGAATAAAATGGTTGTTATTATCTACTATTATTCAAATATAAAATGTGATTATAAATAGAACATTTTTACTTCAAGCAAATGAATATAATTGCCTTCAAAATATTGGTTATATTTTACTGAAGTACACACAACACATGTGGAATATCATATGCTAGAAGCATTCTTTGAGAAATGAATAAGGAGATTATAAATGTAAAAGCATTTTTCACCAGAAATAAACCATTCATTTTTAGCTTGGCATGGGGCATAACTCTTACAGGACTGTTTGCAAAATAGACTGACTGTGTATTCGCAAATTCAACAGAGCCGAGAGGGCAAGTTAACATTGTGAGCAAGATTAAATTAAATGATCCCTTTTGAACAAAAACATCAACACATTAATGATGAGAAATTCAACAATTTACAAGCATGAAATTCGTTTAATTAAACCAATTTGTTGTTATTTTTTTGGTTTTTAAATAGTGTACTTTTTAGTATCATAATAATTTTCGAGCATCTTGACCCTAAATTATCTTTAGTGCTCCTCATATCCATATTTAAAGATATTTAACAAACCGATTATAATGTCTCTGATTTTGCTTAAATATAAATGCTTACTTGTAAAGTGATTGGCGGCAGTTTTGAATGTTACGTGTATTTTATTATTAAGTTTGGTTTTCTGCGACAAAACACGCTTCCCGTCTGTTATTTGGATATTTTTGGATTCTTGTCTAATAAAATAATGATTGGTAAGTATTCCCAAGGGATTCAACATGAAATTACTTGATTTTAATGAACAAAATCGCAAAATCTATGGTTGCCGAATCTTTCTGTTCCCAAACTTGCGATCTCTTTTTCACGAAGATGTTTTCAATGAAAGGCGTTGTGCATACAATTTAAGTTTTATCAAAGATTTTCCAAAATAAAAACCCAATGTAATTTTATTTGCTTTTTTATTCTTACAAATATTAATTTGTAAAATCATATTTAAATCCCTTCTAATCTTCTTAAACATTAAGATAATATGGAACATATAATAACGTGTATCTTCGGCAACAATATCGATCGATTGATATCAATAGTTAATGATTTACACGCCCACAAGCGAATCACATTTCACAATGTAAGAAAACCCTTGTTGATATATATCTATATACTTGTACGTATTATCAAACGATCGATCTACCAGTTTATCGCAAATCCTCTGGGAGACAGGCCACGCCCGTAACCAATTCCAAGTTCGGTGAATAAGAGATTACTTGTGTAGATTTACGATACCCAAACATGCTTTCCGTGTACAAAAATTACCGCTATTGATTGGTTTATAGCTTGATGCTTTCTCCAACTCGCGGTCGTTTGCAGATCAGAAATAAACGCCAAAATTGAACCAGAATATACAGATTTTTAAATTGTTTCTTTATAACATTTCAAAGTGCATTTTACGCACCGAATAATATTTATATATATCAAATAGAACTTTAGGTGTATACATTTATAAAGATAAAAGACCAGTCAAAAGAATTGTTTAAATATTATGTACATACCATTTCAGTAATAAAATATTGTTTAAACTAAAAGAATTAGAACAGAAAAAAAATATCTAGCTGAAACTCACGCAAAACAGTTTTTGTCGATTTTTTTAGCAATTTGAAAAAAGTAGTATTTGTTTTTTTCTGCAGGGTTATTTACTGTTCGTGCTTCTTGATCGATGTTTCATAAGAAGCTCAATTTTTCAGGGAAACGTGCTGGCTCTAACTTTGCAAGAACTTCTTCTATTCTGGTTATATGTAAATGCACTACTTTATATATTGGTTTTTTTTAAAGTGTTTAGGCTAGAAACAATTTATATTGATGGTATTTTGAAATTATATAGAGCAACACCACTAAGATATCTTTTCATACATTCGAGTCACGGTAAACTTCAACACGATCTATGAAAATCAAAAATGAGATCTGTGTTATTTTGTTACGAATATATATATATATATATATATCTCAATTTTAAACTTGTTAAATTTATTTATTTATTTATTTATTTATTTATTTATTTATTAATTTATTTATTTATTATGAAATGTATTTTTTATTTTCGTTGCCTGTGCTTTAAACAGCTAGAATTCAGGATATCCCTTCAATATTTCATTTGCTTTGGATAATTGATTGAAAATAAATCAGTAAACAATTTTTGCTTAAATAAACGGAAAAAAAGAGCGTGCATTAAAAGTATTGAAATAATGAAAAATGTCATCATTCAAAGGTTTTGAAACTTTGGAGATACATACTAGATCATGATGTATAATTATCCATTCTCGGCGGCATACAATGTTCACTTTATACCTATATTCGGGGTCTCTTAAATCTAGTTATGTAATATATTTTTTTTAAGTTGACTAAAACTAATCAGTATGAACTTAAAAAGTGATCCTGTTAGTGACATGTTTTTCTGGGTATTCAACAAATATTAACATTAAAATATCAAAGTTAAATAATGTTCAGATAAGCAGTGTAAACTTAGTATCAGAGTTTTTATTTTAAAAACATTTCTCTGAAAATTTTAATAGCACCAATAATACCTTTTTTCGACAAAACGGAAGAATTTTAAAAAAGAAGATAGAAGGTTTCGTTGGTAAAACAACTTGCATCTTAAGAGCAAAAAAAGATTATTACAGAAAAATTGTGAAATATTCAAACATATCTAAAACAGCGGTTAAAAATCCGCCTTATTGTTTTTCTTTAAATTAAATTTGGCATTACTTAAATTAAAGTAATCTTCACACAAAAAAGAAAGTAGAAAAAGAAAAAAATACAAAAGTTTTGAAATAAATTCTAAATAAATCTATAGTTAAGATACTTAGAATTTTTTTTAAAGAAAAAGAAAAAGTTAAAAGTTAACGTGAACTTTTAAATGTGAAAATAAAGGAATAAAGAAACAAGCAATGGATGGGGTCATTGCTGACGCCTAAGCCTTCGCTGATAATGCGAGTTTTCTTTAACGTTGTGAATGTATGAAATATAGGATATTAAGTCTAAAATTGACACACGTAATATCGGTATTATTCGCCAACTCATAGGAATTCAAATAAATTGTCCTTAAACGGGCCGTAATCCGTTTTTACGACACAACTGTCCGACGACTGTATCCGAAGCGTCTCGACTGAGATTATACAAATGTTAATAATCTTCGCACACAAAGGCTTTGAAATATGACAAGCGGCGAATGACTGTTTTAGAAAACATAAAAATTCAAAATTGATCATAATGCGGCAAAGCTGTACTTAAATCAGTCCGTGAGAAACGGGGCGAACAAGGACAGGGGCGAGGTTAAGTTTGCCGAGAATATCACGAAAAATATGATGTGTAAAAATTTAAAAAGTATTAATGCATTTTTCTTTTTAAGAATTTACTTAATAATCTAAGATTGGCACGTACGTTTTTGTGTGAAGTCGTTTAACATCATATGTAAACCTAGATTGGAAGTTTATTAGATGTGTTTTGGAAGAAGTAAAACTGATTTAAACGGTTTTTGAAATTGCGTCAACTTTTCTAACAACTAACGTTATAAAATATTTCATTTCATTAAAATTAATAAGTGAGTTTTAACTTTCAATACGTTCTATGTTAAAGCACAAACATGTGTTTCTGATTTTCAAATTATTGATTTTTTTCTACTTTTTGTATTAGTTAGTTTTAAGTGTTTAACACCAAGTATACAGCTACTCTCCTCGCTGCATCTCAACTTAACCATCTGTCTATCCGAGATTTCAAGTTATGAATTTGTCTTAATTTTGAAAAGAATCAAATGATGTGAAAATAATGTTGATAACCGTTATATTACATTTAACCAATATTATTTCAATCTGGTGAGCGTTTTTACATCTTTTGTTTTATTGGTAGTTTTTTTTAAGAGAAATATAGCATATAGCTCATGGCTGAGTACATTGAACTCAGACAATGAAGAAAAGTTACTAACTTAAATGAAATAGATGGATTCATTTACCGCCGCCGAAAGGCTTTCTCTACTAGGTTTAGTGTTATGAATATAAAATTCCTGAATATTTTTTCTAGGTCCTTCCTTTGAGCAATCAGATTGATTGTATCTAGATATAGATATCAGTCAGCAATATATATTTTTTTATTTGTTATTAAATACTTTTCTTGTACATGTTTAACATGCGCTGGTAGTGAGACTTTTCATAAGGAAGAGACTGTATCGTTTTTATACAAAGCTGTTTGTAAGAGTTGCTTCCCCTTGTTCCTAGAGCTGGCAATGTTCTTCGTGCTATTAGTACTGGACAAACTTCTTACTAACGTTCAGTTCGATACTGTTTAATTAAGTTCGAATTTCAAAAGTGTGCAACAAATCTCTATTACAAAAGTTATATATGTAAGTGCTGAACGCCATTCAATTGTTGAACCAACTTTTATGAATGCAACTAAAATTTATTTATTGCATGCTAACAAAGTTCAAGACAAAAATCATCCATTTATTTTATCAATCAATCAATCAATCAATCAATCAACCAATCAATCAATCAACCAACCAGCCAACCAATCAATCAATCAATCAATCAATCAACCAATCAATCAATCAACATTTCAACCAACCAACCAATCAATCAATCAATCAATCAGTCAATCAATCAAAAATGTCCTTCTCTTTTAATGGATTTTTTGTGTTCTCGTGCTTTCAATTTGGTCTGATATTTCCATTTCTTAAATAATGGTCTGTTATAGCTGCGTGTGGCTATGGTCCCTGTGATTCAATGACATTTAAAGTCACAAATTTGTGTTTTAATTAATAAGTTTTGAAGCCTTCAATTTCTATCTTTCTTTTCGGATTCATAGAAGACTTTTTATTAGATATGAATATGTTATTGAAAATTTCTACAAATAAACGAAATGTGTGCAGTAGATTATCTGTCACAGGAATATGGAATTTTATATTTCAAGCCGAGAAATTTGACCTTGGGACTACTTGTGAAATCTCATAAGTTGTTATCTTAACGGTTTCTAGTCATAATCAGTCGTTCTGCAATATCAGCATTTTACTGCCATGCAATCTTTTCATTTAGAAATTCTCGCATATAGGCCATTTTACAGAATTGAGGGGTTCGAAGACAATCAACTACGAATTATTACGTCAAGGAAATAATATATTTAACTAAAACTACCAATTTGAAGGTTTTCGCAGACTTCTGAATGCTAAAGACGTTAAAGAATATAAAAAATACGGGCGTCATGTTTTGTTATGATGACCAATACATACAATAATTATATATGTGTCAGCGGTAAAATAGTACACGTGACCATGTCAGTACTGTGTGTAAGTATGTTTGCAGTTTTGTATATCTTTTGACTATGTAAGGGTGTCGGCGGGTATATGATTCAATGTGACCATGTTTGTTACTATGTAAATGTGTCTGCGGTATAGTATATAATTTGATAATTATTGTGATCATGTTTGAAGTTGTGTAAATGTGTCTGCATGCGGTACGGTATATCGTGTGTGAATGTTAGGTAGGGCGTAAAGGTCCGTGCGGTTTTGTGTCATATCAGATAACACTATAACAAAAACTCAAGCTTGAGTGAGCACAAATTCATGCACAAACTCAATTCCATGCTCAACTAAAGTGTTACTGTTGTTTCGCAAAATGATATAGTTGAGCATGTGTTCAGCTTGAATTTACACATGAAAGTCATATTAGGCTGAATAAGTGCTCATGAAGTTTTAGAGACTCTGATTTTTGCATGGTAATCACCTGAAAGATTCTCTTGAGTTTGAGTCTGAGTCTGAACATAGCTTTGAGGTTTTTTTTTTAGTCGCGGGTCCTGGACCTGACTCAAACATGTCCGTCGCCAGTGTTCGTTACTCCAATACGTATTGCAGTGGAATTAAGAATCACCCATGAAAAGTTATTTTAATAGCAAAGAGGGTTCACATTGCGAGTTTGTATTTGAGATGCGCATGTTTCCATAGTACATGTATATATACTCTGTATTAGAAATTGAAACTTTGGGTTCGCCCAT
>JAUMGZ010182308.1:0-13900 GCA_032359645.1 Pododesmus macrochisma | reverse complement strand
ACTCTTTTCCTGTTTCTGCGAGGCTTATAAAGGTCTACTTTCCTCCTGTTTCTGCGAGGCAATTAAAGGTCCACTACTTCCCTCCTGTTTCTGCGAGGCTTATGAAGGTCTACTTCCCTCTTGTTTCTGCGAGGCTTATAAAGGTACACAAATCAACTGGTGTTGAGAGGCTAAAGGGGTGAATTGTCTTCCTGGTATTGAAATGGTTATGTAAATCCAATGTCCCCATAACAATGTACGTTGCAAGGCAAATAAAGGTCCACTACTTTCCTGGTGTCGCGGGGTTCCCTTTGTTCCTGGTGATGACATGCTTACAGAGGTCTGCTGTCCTCCTGGTGCTGAGAAGCTTAGAAAGGTCCACTGTTATTAAGATGTTGAGAGGCTTATTATAGGACCACTGCTCTTCTGTTTTTATACTGTGATTTTTATTTGTCAAATATATGTTGATGCTCTTTTAGTATGATTTGCCATTCAGTACGTTGTCCCTTAAATTGTTGACGAACTATTGTAACACCAATATGATGATTAGTGCAATATGGCTATATTTAAGATTGGTCACCCTAATTTGCCCTTAACTCTTGCCGCTGAATAGTATCATTAGTGCGTCATTTCAATGTTTATTGGGGTTTAGAGTCCCTTTAACAAATGTATAGGTCATATCGAGACGGTGTCTGCTTGCGATTTATGGCGACGCGACTTTATAGTGCTGTGTACGCAAAAACACATTGACATTATACTTCACTCGGTCAAATTACCCTGACACCGAGCCAACCAGTACTCCTCCTATCCAGTAATGCTGGGCGCTTAGCAGGGAGTGAGAAGATTGCCTTATTTTAAATTCTTAGGTTTTGACCCGACCGGGATTCGAACCCACGACCGTGGATTCTAGCACCAGGCTACCAGCACGAAGCGAGCGCACTAACCTTATTTCAACTGGAATGATATGATTCACAGATGAGCACGAAATATTACTTAAACAAATTACACAGAAATCTTATGTAGAAATACGGCACAGGTTTGAAAATAGAACAGAGAAAAAACATTTATATCCAACTCAAATGTATTGCTATTTTGTTGAATATAAAAAAGAGAAACAATACTGCATGGGACATATAATATACGTACATGTATATCATATAATCAGCGTGCATACACATTTTATTTTCTATCCGTTTTGTTTCCCTTGTTTCCAACTTTATCATTCAACACTTTAGCATTCTATATCTTCGGAGTTATATAATGTTTCGCAATTTAACAACGAAAATTGATTCTTTGGAAAAGAAGTTTATGTACTGATGCTACACTCAAACAAGCAACATCTATATTTATAGAGAACAAATTTTAAATCAAGATTGATTTATATTATAATTAAGAATATACTTATTTTATTAAAAAAAACAACTATAATATTAGTATTCATCTGTTCGTCAGTTGTGATGTTTGTCATATACTATTAGATAAAACGCATCTTAGAGCTATCGGATCTTTGGCGTATAATAAGGCACGCCCAACGCTTAAAGATGCTTGATCGGAACGTGTTTACTGTAAAACTTGACTTTAATTTCTTAAAGTCAAGATGTTTGATGAAATTGCGAGAAAAGATGGCGTTAAAGTGACAGATATTGCGTTAGTGTTAGATTAATTATAAGGCAGTATTGTCTTTAAGAGACAAAACAGTGTGACAAAGTTGTCCTGCATTAATAGGGAATTGAAGGGTTAACTGCTTTTCTGTTATTCGAGGAGTTTTGCGTGTTCGTTATCTGAGTGTTCTGTTACTTGTAAATACGTATAAGTGTGGTGTGTATTATATGAAATAACAAATACACATATAAAAACTTAAGCAATATTTATAGATATTTTCCGTAAGATAAAACTTCTAAGTGCTTGACACCTTATCGTGGTTGGGAGGTTTAAGTGTATCGGTAACCTGGAGAGCTATGCTGGCGAGACTTTTGTTCCTGGTAGGGTCACCTAAGTCAGACAGGTTGAAGGGTAGATAACCAGACAAAGATCAGCACGTCCTTCAGAGGGGACGTTAAGCTGACAGCCCCGTGTACAGCTATTTATAACCCCTGGCACGATAAAGATCCCCATGTAAAGTTCGATAGGAGAAGGCGGAAACGCCGTTGCGTGGACTCATCCTTCTTTTTGAACTATCCCTATTGCTTTGATTTCCAGTTCCTGTCGCCGCTTCACTTCCTGTCATATCGTTTGGTTGTTATCCTTTGGTCTTTCGTCACGATATCGGTGCAATGCTCTGGAAGTGACGTTAAGCTCTAATTAAACAAGCAAACCGTAAGATAATACAGTACACAGCCATAAGAATATTATTATTTTGTGATGCATTGAAGATCAATTGAAAGTGTCTTACTTTAAAAAAGCATAAATAGAAAGATGGGTTCTCTTCATGTCATTGCAACTTCCTATTATGGACAATGCAAAGTCATTGAGATTCATTGACGTTTTTCGTGTGATATCCGAGCTTTATTCGGATAACAATTAGATATTCTTACTCTTCAGCGGCCATTTATGTCCTCGCGTTGGAGCAAGATATAGACTCTCTGGTATAAGGAATGTTCCATCATACAAGTGGTTTGTATAAAAAAAACCATGAACGAATAATGTTTTTATCTTCAGCAGAAATCATATGATTGTAAAAGAAGAACAATGTTCATTCAATAACAAATAAATGACAAGTTTTCGATTGGATCCAACGTGTCCAATGAGCTACATATTTAAACATGCTTATTCGTTCTGCTTGAGTTATAAATACTTGCACGTTACATCAACACGCGCGGCACACCTTGGTGTAGACAGCGAAAGCTCAGCGAGACATTCAAAATCAATGTATCTATTTTTCAGATGGCATTTATCGACGAAAAGTCAAAGGTAGCAGTTTATTAGATGTTCGTTAATATGCTGTACAGCTGAGGATACCCGGATGTAAGTTTCATAGCACAAGCAATACTTAATGAGAACTAAACATAGCAAACGTATTCTGAGGTTAATTACACCATCAAAGGGAAATATAATTATATTCTTTAATAAAATGATAAACAAGATATAAATACGAAGGGTGTGGAAACAGCAACCGTATATCAACTCAAACAGAAAGATTTGAAGAAAGTGTATCCAAACAAGCAATCAAATTTCAATTATTTTCTTATCTTGTTTTTATTTGGTCGTCTGTCTAGAGATCACCGCCATCCTTCTACATATACCCGCATTATCGCGCGTGCAGAACATGCTGTTAAACGTAGCGTGGTTAATTACATCAATCAGTGGCGATACGCTGCCATCATGGAAAATCAACAGAACAAACATGGCGGCAATAATGACTGCGCAAAAATAAAGACACAAATTAGCGATAAGGCAATGAAGCGTACACGCGGTCGCTTCACAATGGAGTCGTAACATAAGGTGGTAAAGACCCATGCCAATGATAACACCAATACACAATCAAATATAGATAACTGGGTGATTTATAGACACGCTGCTCTATGGTGGTAATGTACGTTTAATTAACCTGAAGGTATCGTATCGACTCCAGACATGACTATATCGCCACTCTCAAAGACACGTTAACTCCGGCAAATGTGTTGCGCAACGCAGAAAACATGGCCATCTCGTGTGTTCAGGGTGTCTTGATCCTGACTCTCGGAGACTGGTACTGTGGTTTTTGGACTCAAATCTAGCTGAAGATTTAAATCAAACAACTCTAACAAGCCTCTTTTAGTGTATGGACGTCTTCTTTTGTTCCGTTAATCAATGTTGAAATGTATTGTTCTAACTTGCCAAAGCATTGACGTAAACACGGAAGAATTCTATTGGTAGTATTGTACAATGCATAGTTTCACAAAACATATAAATGTAATTTTATATCACACCAAAGGTTTGCCGTCACGTTATTCTTACATTGAATTGAAGCAGTCTGGAAGAGTCAACTCAACTTAATTAATCTCATTGAAGCAGGCGACACGAAGCCGTTGTATATACTTCTAAACTATTAACAATTCTGTTTATATTTCTTGGTTTTTGTAGGCAATTTAATTTAAGTGAATGTTGTCGAGATCAATACATGAAATCACGTTAATAACATCAATGTAACTAGGAGACATTATGCCTGTCACGTCTCCAAATAAATATTCAAGTCTCCCTATTTATTGACTGGACTTCTAGCTATTTAACGCATGGTCTGTCCTACAGACATTCCTTATTTCCCTATTATCATGTACAATGTAAATGTTCTAAATCATTAAAATACTCTCAGAAACACCCCAAAATCCAATGTAAGTGTTTCAAAGTTGGTTAGGTACAAGAAGACATAGTCGCTCTTATTGATTTAAATTTGAAGATAATTGTTATCAATCACTTTAAGATAAACTCATAAAGTCACAATTTAAACAGGGTCATAGTCTGCGGGCCCCTAGAAATTTGGCATTTTCCCCTATTTTCAATGACAAAATTCCCCCAAAAATAGGTGAGAAGGAAAAAAAATGTTGTAACCCTCTCCCCTACAGGTTTCCTCGAGGCTACGTCCCGGCTATATATGCTATATTTGGGTTTATCGCAGCGATACTGCCAAATCAATATTATTATAAAGTCATAAAAACAATTTTGTTGTTGTTATAAATGTCATTGGGCTTAACGTCCCTTTCAACTCATGTCTACGTCATATCGAGAGACGATGTCTGCTTCTGATTGTGCACACTAATGGTGACTTTATAGTGTTTTCTCCAATGAAATATCACACCGTTGACACATTGACATGATACTTCACTCGGTCGAATTATCCAGATAGCGACCCAACCATTCATTGTTCTACCAAGAAATGCTGAACGATTAGCAGGGAATTAGAAGATAACCTAATGTTCACGTCTTGGTTTTGACGAAGTTGTGAAACATTGAGAAAAAAAATTACTCAATTAAATAATAAAAACCGTTAGAAAGTTTTTAAAAATAAAACTGAAACCAAAAAAATCAAATAAAAGAGCTAGCATACCTTATTTACTTGAGATTTTCGGCAAACGTGTCTAGCATGCAAATCTTCAGTCTTAAAAAACGTGTACATAAATAACTAATTACAAGAGATCGTACGATACTTAATACGTATTTAATTGTTCCACCCGACCGTGAGAATATTGACTTCTGGGTATTGTTGCTGGTATTTACAACTCGTCTGAGGGCACGATATTAGACCTACTCATGTACTTAAGACACTTACGTGAAATTGATACTCCTAGATAAAGGGACGCATTCATAGCATACAAAGGAGTGCGATGTTCTATTGAAAATATCCAAAATCGTCTACAAGATGCAGCCGAGTACGATATGCACATAGTAAACAAA
The DNA here is from genome assembly GCA_032359645.1 of Pododesmus macrochisma. NCBI lineage: Eukaryota > Metazoa > Mollusca > Bivalvia > Pectinida > Anomiidae > Pododesmus > Pododesmus macrochisma. The sequence continues at coordinate 8,551 of JAUMGZ010182308.1, read as the reverse complement.
TAATTGCGTCCGTGCAGGTCGGTGCTCTTCATGCAAAGGTGGTCAAAGGTATACAGAAAGATAAACATCTACAACAACAACCCCAAGGTTCAAAACACTCAACATGCACTTGGAGTTATTTGTTTTCAAGTTTATCACAGCTGATATTCTTTGAACTTTAATACCATATTACAATTAATGTTTGGATCATGTATAGAATCGAACCAAATATTTAAATTCAATGCATCCGGTTGGTGTAGAAGCGAGTAATTTCTTGTTCTTTGACTTGACTTATTGCTACTGGTTTTGAAAGCTATTCTGCTTCTTCAAGTCATCGAATAATAAACTCTTTTCAGTATCTTCATTAGCTCTTCTGGCTCTTATTCGATGAGGTGATTTATGTGCCTGAGAGACACGGGGTCGTCATTTTTAGTCCCCATCCGACGGACCATTTGGATATGAGCTGCCGGTTAAGAGAATTACTCAAGTACACACCTAGCAGTGCCAAAGTTTTGCAGAGAACCCCCCCCCCCCCCCCACCAACCTCTCGCATCCGAGAGATTAGAAACCCTGCGTGCAAACCACTACACCATCGAGACCAACATTGATAGGCATTGCGCTTTGCTTATGATATCAAGGTGACTGACATCTATGACAAGTAAGCGTTAATAATTTCATGAATTGTGAATAATTAAGAAATCTTTAACACTCTCAATGTGGACAATGGGGAGGGTATGTTAAACTTAGGTAAACTAATGAAACACTGTCTACCTAGATAGGGATGTCCCAAAACATTGATCTCAACAGTTATATATAACAGACAGTGGCTAATGATTGCGATGCTATAGTTAAGTTAATTCTATTGACCTAAGACAATTTGGCATGAAGAGTGCAATGCACACAAGCGTTGACCCTATAGTTTATGAATACATCGGCTGTCAATTTCGTGGTTGTTTACACACGTATTTATCGTAAGTACAATTCATTCCTTGTGACCTAATGAATGTACCCAAGTACAAGCTTTTATTTATTTGCAGAATAATTTTAATGTTAGTGACAGTAAATATTTTCTGTCATTCCAAGTCCAATATTCACACAAGAGAGACGCAATGAATCTGCCAATACCGATTCGGTATGTACTTGGCAAACTAACAAGACAATGAAACAGAAATAGGATAAACAGAACAAAAATTTTAGACAAACAAACAAACAATAGCTTCATCAAAAAGTCACCACCAGAATGAACTAACAAAGCGAGACGGGCATTTAAAAATGACGTCAACCCAACCAAATGGGTAAGAGTTCGCATTTAATCTCAAGCCAAGGTCCAAATCAACCGTCATCAACGGACTCGAAGATAAAAACCGTGTGTCTGTTCACCTTGGTGCCTTGTCATTCTGTGGGCAAGTGAATTGACTGAGGCTATTATTGTTTAATAACTGCATGCTATATAAAATGTATATAAAGAATTTTGCAATACCTCTTCAGCTGACCTGGAATTGCTCATGGACATCACAAACCTAACCCGACTTTACCCGATCTAATCTGAGTTTGACGAAGTACAGACACTTTTGGAAAATTCAAGAATAACTAACGCATGCATAACTAGTCTTGAGACTTTCTGTGACATTATCTAAATATCTTTTAAATTGTCCTAGTCCTGATTTGTATAAACTTTACACTTTATACGGTACCCGTGTTTGTCTTCGTTCTCTAAGATGGTCACATGATGTTGATGTTCATAACGTATTTACCCCGTTTTAAACCTTAACTATTTGATATTTACGTTGCATTTTTTCATTGACAATATTTCTTCTTCCTTTGACTATCATCGCGGCGGGCGACAAATGTGTAGCAGGAAGCGCTTACCATTTCGCGAGCACCGGGTTTCGCTTCCAGTTTTTTTAATAGAATTTCGTGATGTTTTTTTTTTAGTTACTAAATTTATATTTGGGTAATTTTGCTGTGTGCGTCCAACGTTTTCCTTTTGTTTGCCTATGCCCATGGACTTGCGGCTTTTGAATATTGTCTTGGTTTTTCGAAATTACTACATCTTAAAGTGTTACAAATGTACGACCAACCGAAGTGTGAAAATTTTGTGGGGAAAAGTGTTCTAGTACAATATTCACGAAACTACAAAATATTCAAACAATGTTTTACTACAACTAACAAATTTTGATAGGTACACCATATCTTGCACAAAATCGTGTCTACAAAACGAGGAAACAAAGAACTAAACTACAAGGCATTGCAGTTTGTTTGTTTGTTTGATTGTTTATTGGTGTTAATCGTTCCTTTAACTCGTGTATAGGTCATATCGAGACGGTGTCTGCTTGTGACAGTGTGCACTTTTTGTGACTTTATAGTACTACCGCACTGAAACTTCACGACGCAGACACATTGACAATATACTTCACTCGGTCACATTATCCTGACACCGATTCAACCAGTCCTTCTCCTTCCCAGTAATGCTGAGCGCTTAGCAGGTAGCGAGAAGATAGCCTAATATTAACGTCATAGGTTTTGGCAGGAACGTTATTCGAACCCACGACTTGGATTCTAGCACCAGTCTGCACGAAGCGAACGCCCTAACCACTAGGCCACCGCACTGGTAAAAAAGGGCATTTTAAGTTTGAATCGAAAACAGGCATAACGCAAAGACGTGTGCCATATACATGTACCTAGCTGCTCAGATCTGACAAAGCATTATTAGGGACACGAACCAGCCAAACGTGTTGACGGAGTAGTAATCACGTCACGTTGAAAGAATTGTTGCGTGGTAATTGAATCACTACCGCCATAATAACACGCTATTCGGACGATTAGGCAGTAGACGCGCACACGACGGGTAATGTGTCATTGTGCATTGATCTCAACATCTGAGAGCCCAACAACAAATTGTGTACTGTCATTTATCATTATACGATAACCAGCATAACAGTAGCCTTCTTTAAGATATTGTGACATACGACAAGCTTATCTCTAATTGTACCCCGACGTTAACCTCATTACATAGTTGATATTATAACAGTACAAAGGTCGTAACCACCATTCAACACAAGTCAGAACCAAAAGTCAAGTCTGAATATTTTCATACAATCATATTTACTAATCCCGAGACTTTTTGTTTCACCCAAGACAACAATTCATAATTCATCCCTGTATCATAAACGATTTGTTCCATTTTAATGCATTACACGTTTGTTGACACCGTTTAGTCAGTTTAAGTGCGATGATAATGTATATTTCAACTGCAACTTTATTTTGATCTACCGAATGCGAAAAATATTCTAAAATATGAAATATTGCAAACATTTAGACTTGTTACCGTATTGGTTCCTTCGATGCCACGTTGTCTCTAAGTCGATGTTACTCTGTTTCAAAAGTATCGATAGTCAGAAAAGGGAAAACCTTCAGAATACAAATTGTTTACACGTCATATACATGTCAAACATTTCAAGGCTCGATGAGCACGAAACTAGTTGTTCGGTTTGTGCACTAAGGTTAAAAATGCTTGCTATACAGTCAAACCTGTCTATAAAGACCACCCAAGAGACCAGAAAAAGTGGTCTTTATATACCGGTAAAAACAACTGTAATTAGACTTCAAAGGGACCTGCTTTAAGTGATCTTTATGTGTATATGGTCTCTTTAAAGAGGTGGTCACTTAAGCAGGTTTCACTGTACAATGTTGTACAGAACGTTATTTCCTTAAAGAAAGCACGTGTTTAAATAAAGGACTTGGTTCTTGGTTGAGAATACAATCTTCATGCATGTAACAAGAGGCCTTTGTTTATATGTAAATTCAAGTATATACCGATAACAATGGTATAATGAATGTTGCAAATAGTCAAGAGTTTCAACTTGCTATACCTTCTATTTGTTCTAAGGTTTAAATTGTAAGTTGTAGTATGTGTTTAGAATGCATGGTATTGCATGGCAAATCATGGCATTTTACCTAAAACAGTTTATGGATTTGTCTGTTTTTCAAACTTGACCTAGGAGTTGTGATGCCGTCTTCCACAACCAATGGCCAGTAAAGTAATGAAGCGTTTTGATTTCTAATTAGCACCTAGGCTCATGTGATTAAACTGCAAATATGCAACTTCATTTTGTGGTACATTGTACATGGACATAAAAAAACCCACATTTTGTCGCTATTCCGGTTTCTGGCGGCTAGATATTTTAGATATTGAGTTTTCACGTCTTTTCTAAATGATATAATAACCACTTTTACCGCTTCCTATTGCCATCACTATTTCAATTTAATGTTCTTTAAACAACAATTCTCTAAGAAACGGCACTATTTTCTAACCGCCTATAATATTGTGGGTTTATTGCATTATTCCGATTTAATCGCATATATTCGTTGTGTACAGCAAAGCAGTTGTAGTAATTTATCATTTGTTACTTTGTTTCCAAGGATACGATAAAAGACTCCTAATTCCTCGTGCCGCCTTAGACCTCCAATAACCCAAAACCTTGACCTTTACATAAACGTAAATACAAATTTCGGAACAACATTTTACCCGACTTGTTCCTTATCTTAAATATTCAGAAAAGTCTTACGATAAAGTAGAAAAAACCCAGAAGAACACTTACAATGATCGCATTATAAAGAACTCGTGCAAGCATTTTTGACTATACAATAAAGCTTTAGTTTTGTGAACACCTGACGGAGAGAAACAGCTGAATATATCCATAATACTTAAAGTACACGTGTACGGTTAGTTTAAGAGATGTTGCTGGTACGTGTTTTAGCCTATACTCGAGTAAGTAAGTCAATTAAATAACAAATTAGCGAATCACGGTTTTTGTATTATTGTTTTAACATTTATTTTAAGAAATAATAAAGCTCGATAATGATACAGAAGTCCGAACATTTGAACTTTTATTGATTTATATAAACATGTACATAGGTATAAACGGGGCATACTATAGTATATATATGATATAGCTTTGTCAGTCTGTGCGTCCATAACGTTTTTCTACCCTTAAGTATATCTTCAGCACTAAAATCATGCATAATATCTAAATACATGTATGATGTATTACTACTGTAACATCGTGGCATACGGATATTTTACATGCAAAAGCTAGTTGACCTATTTTTTTTTTACTTTTGAAGCAAACAAGCCGTTTAATAAGTTTACCTTGATCAGCTCCTCAGCTATTCATACAGGACCATTCAGCAAGCTAATCGTGCTTCATACAATGATATATTTGTTTTTTATATTTAAAAAAACATTAAAAGCCGTCTAAATTTATGTTAATTGTTAAGGTTGACTTTTGATGTCATTGCGGCTTTGGTTTACTGACGAACCATCCACATGTATTTGCTTATTTGTAGTGCATTTTAAGCTAAAAGTTAGCTCTTCAATAACCTACTTGCATTAACAGTAAGTTTTTAATAATACACGACATCTGAGCAGACACATCTATAATCAATTACCAATTCTTTAAGCGCCCATCTACCAAGAAAAAAGTTTTCTGGTAAATTTCAAGGCGATAAGGAATTAATGACATGGCCACCCGTTGTCCAGATCTTACACGTAAATATGTCGAATTAATGGTTGAATGTTTTTGCTGGTTTGGTTCTACTGCTGAAACCAAGGTTAAAACATCATTCATGAAATAAGACTTAAACTTCCTTGTAGAGTTGTATCTCTAGCTGCTTACAATATCATGAGACGGTATTGTGTATTATTACACACGATAGGTATTGTGTATTATTACATACGGTAGGTATTGTGTATTATTACACACGATAGGTATTGTGTATTATTACACACGATAGGTATTGTGTATTATTACATACGGTAGGTATTGTGTATTATAAAATACGGTAGGTATTGTGTATTATAAAATACGGTAGGTATTGTGTATTATTGCATACGGTAGGTATTGTGTATTATTACATACGGTAGGTATTGTGTATTATTACACACGATAGGTATTGTGTATTATTACATACGGTAGGTATTGTGTATTATTGCATACGGTAGGTATTGTATATTATAAAATACGGTAGGTATTGTGTATTATTAAATACGGTAGGTATTGTGTATTATTACACATGGTAGGTATTGTGTATTATTACACACGAAAGGTATTGTGTATTATTACATACGGTAGGTATTGTGTATTATTACATACGGTAGGTATTGTGTATTATTACACACGGTAGGTATTGTGTATTATTACACACGGTAGGTATTGTGTATTATTACACACGGTAGGTATTGTGTATTATTTAACACGAAAGGTATTGTGTATTATTACATACGGTAGGTATTGTGTATTATTACACACGGAAGGTATTGTGTATTATTACACACGGTAGGTATTGTGTATTATTACACACGGTATGTATTGTGTATTATTACACACGGTAGGTATTGTGTATTATTACACACGGTAGGTATTGTGTAGTATTACAGACAGTAGGTACATGTATCACAAAAGCTTTCTTTTGTCAAACGTAGTTTTTTGTGTATTTTATGCCAATATGTTTCCTTTTAAAACTTAAATGTGGCAGCAATTCACATCTTCACAGAAACTCAACCTCATCTGATCAATAAATTTAGCGGAAAATCGACAATTAGAAAATAATTTGAGATAGAAAATTTAATAACAATAAATAATCTATCCGCTCAAGCTAACGGAGCGTTAAATGTAAAGCAGTTCATCTCTCCCTGAACTCATTTTATCAGCCACCGCCTTTAAGATATAGCGGATCTATAAATTACGGAATCTCGTTAAATATTCATCGGTTTTGCGAATACACTGTTTTGCGCCGAAGACAAAGATGTACTGGTCTCCCGTGCGCTTCAGTTTGGTTCAGTGTCTAACAAACGACCCAAGCCTCACATGTACTTTACGTTTTGCATTGATAAGGATTTAGATAAGATACAGCAAGAGTTGCTAATTGACTCTACCAGAACATATTTACTGGATCTAGCTTTTCTCAAATCCAGGCAAGGGTGAGCGATATCATTGAGAGCAGAAGACAAAACCGAAACTGCTTTATCACATATGAATGATAACAGCACAACTAGAGTCATTGAAAGGAAAACAATGTCAAATGTAAATATATAGGCATATACTAATTTTTCTTCAAAAAATGAAAATGCTGTCAATTAATTAAATTGTTGTTTTCAAAGGGTCAAAGGCTCAGTTCAGTCAGGTGACTTTCTGTTACGTATTTAGGTATCCGTGCTGTCGAATGACACCCTGTTTAAGTACAGCCATAGAAGGGCGCCATGTAAGAGAATTACAATGATGATGATATGTGTAGATTAACGTCTTCGGCGACCGTTCGGCCATTAGAAGACTGTAGAGAATTACAAGAATTACTACCTGTTTAAGTACCGCCATGTAAGAGAATTACTATCTGTTTTAGCGTCGCCCTGGCGGAGAATTACGCCCGTTTACTGTACCCCTGGGGGAGATATATGACAAGCTTACTTCTTGTTGTACACGTCAGATAAGTACCGTATAACAAATCACGTGGAATTTCAGATTAATTTTTCACATAGTGATCAACGTCAGGTGACTAATTTCATTAATTCGCCAGATTGATTCCACGCGCATGTCATAATTATCGTATTAATCTATCGCAAAAAACTTCAATGAAAAACGTCACAACTCCACGAGAGAGATTGTTTAAATATCTCAGTCACTTTAAGGTCGGGGTGTTCTGACTGCGTACCTCATACCACACGTATTCCCCTTGTGAAGCTCAGCTAGTGGTACAGTATTGCACCGTCAATCGGCTTTATATTTAGTTTCCAACTAGCAAACAATTATAGAGATATAAAGTACGGACAGAGTGTTAAGGTCAACGATCTAAAAACCTTCATTATCACACATAACAAATTGGATTAAAAACTAGTCATGCATGAACTATGGAAGCTAAGGAGGGACATTGTAGGAAAGCACATCAATTAACACATGCGTATTTGAATTGAAAATGTTGTGATGTTAATTGCGTTTGTTTCTGCTTATATTTGTGAGCAGGTCAGATGAAACGGTGTCAACACGTACATGTATATATCGAGCAGAGCCCAATATTTGTGTTCTAGATATTTTCATTAAAGCGTTACTTGAGAGTTATTCCTGTGCTTACTATGATTTAAGATAGGGTCATGTATATGGTTAAGCATTGCCACTATATGTATATGCTATAAACTTAAGACAATCACATACAGTTATAAAGCATGCCTTTAATAATTTATCTGTGAAAATGTCATTGGATCTCAATCCAGGGCAAATTATCGTGAAAAGGAAATGCAATTATCATACTCACCTTCACATTTCACTATGTGAGTGTGTGTGTGTGAGAGAGAGAGAGAGAGAGAGAGAGAGCATCCAAAAGCTCAGCAATTGTCATTTTGGTTACAGCTCAACACCAGCAGCTGAGTATCAACACTTAGGCCATAGTTGTGTTTATTTCTGTTTTGCGTCCGCGTGCGGGTAGGTTTTTGGGCTTAGCTGGTGAAAAACAAACACAAACTTTTTCAAGTCTGGGCTATTAAGATCGGCAAAATACTTATATCCGGAAAGATTTCCGG
>JAUMGZ010182297.1:0-13902 GCA_032359645.1 Pododesmus macrochisma | reverse complement strand
TTTTTAACCCAGTTTTACACATTGGAGATGCCCAAAGGTTACTTCATATGCAATCATTACGTTCTAGGTCTCCCAGTTGGGACATAATGAGCTAAAATTGAAACAGTACATTTGATGAAACTTTAATCATATAAATTCAAGTTTATAGCAGATATGACAAAATCATACCTGCCATCTTGAAAAACCTCTAATGGATGAGATTTATAGGTTTCATTGGGGAGATTTAAGGTTTAAGTAAGAAATAATGGGGAAAATAAGAATTTCATGGGGGACGATACATGAATGGCCTGAATTTTATGTGTCTAAAACTTGGGAGTCTCTCTATTTATTGGAAAGACTTAGCAGGTATGCTAAATTCTATAATTCACAAAATTTCACAGGTGGATTTAAATTTTCAAAATACATCCTACTTTGCATATTTGGTGATTATCTGATGAAAAATGAAGATGGTGCAGAGAATCCTCCACAAATTTTATACTAAAACTTCTATTTCTATAACTCCTAACAATAACCTTTGGAACCAAACATCAATAGGGATGTTTCTCTTTCCAAGAACATAATCAACTTAAGTTTCAATTTGATACATGACAATGTTGTGGAAATATAGCAGTATTATTGGAAAACTAAGTCATTCCAAAAGATTCAATTTCTGAATTTATTTCAAGAGTTCGGGACTTGACCTTTAAACTTTCGACCTGAAAATCGATAAGTATGTTGTTTTGTGCAGGAAAAAGTTTCAATCTGATCTAATTTGATTGATACATACATGTAAAGTGGATATATCATTGCAAAAAAATAAGTCACCAATAAATATCTTATTTTTAATCTACCGGTATTTTAAGACTTTTTCAACTAAAAATCGATAAGGATGTTGTTCTACACAAGGAATAAGTGTCAGCTTGATATATATTTATATAAAAAGGATATATCATTTGGAAATTAAATCATCCATAAGAAATTAATTTTGCATCTAGGATTATGTTATGTTAAGGTTCAACTTCAACACTCAAAAACTAATAATAAAAAACAATAGATAGATTACATATATCATGAAGGCATTTATTATGTTTCTGTTAATCTGCACAGAAAAGAGATATCGATCCTTAACGAAAAAGAAATCTTTTCATCATGCATTATATAACTGCAACAAGTACAATAATTATTACAATACTGATGTGCTTAAAACATTACTACAGTCAATATGTATTTGGACACGATAAACAACTGTGTTTACTGCTACAAAACTATTTCTATCTTGAGCAAACATTTTAATACTCCATAATTAAGACCGTAATTAAGCTTTCCACATTAAATCTATCAAAATACTGTTTTCTGTTCAATCATTAAGTCTTTACCTGCTTTGAATATAAATATAAACTCTGTATCCATAAAAGTAAATGCCTGACAGCAGCCATAATTAACTGTTCAAAAGTAGTCGTGGTTTTAAGTGGATGTCACGATTCTACATGTAATACTTGTTATTATACTGTTTGGCATTCTATTTACAACATTTATTATCGATAGAAAGACATAAAAAAATAGTAATACTCATTTCTTATTCATCCTTTCACACATAACTGGCGAGATGTTTAATAGAAGCAATTATACACTTGTGGTACTGACACGAAACACAGAAGCATATAACACACCCAGAGAATTATCACAAGTATGTATATATATATATATCTATATATAATATAAATAATAAATTGCTATTTGAACATAATCAAAGGAAGGTTTCAAACATAGAGATCAACATAACATAAACAATGTGATGACTTCATAGACTTGTATGATCAAAGACATGACATTAAGTTATACTCAATGATCCCATGACATTCACAATCTCACTTTGAAAATACAATAATCAACAGTTAGAATCTCAGATGCATTCAACATGGACCCTGGTAATTAAATTGAAATGTTAATAACTGAATGAATATCTTTACTACCCCCCTATTGTGTAATACAAAACCCTGTAGCATATTAAGTCTAATACTGAATATTGTCCACGCAAATATACTAGAATACAATAAATACATGGGTGTTTCTTTTCATTGTTGCATCTGTATCTAGTAGTAAATGTTAACAAAAATTAAATCCATGATCAAGTATAGGAACCATAATGTATATATATATATACATATAAATAGGTATAACATATAAAAACAATAAATCAATTTTTTAAAACAAAATCACAGAGCTTGGTTTGTAAAAATTGACGGATCATTCCAAATCATTCAAATTTTATCAACACATTTTTGTAAAAAAAAGTAATATTACAATGTTGTAAGATGTGACAAAACAATGTTACTATTCATCCCATTATTCAGCTTATTTTTACTGACTGTATAATACTGACGCCATATATAAATAAGAAAAATTTTAATCAAAAAACAATACAGTTCTTGCAATTCCATTTGCTTTTTTATAAAGAGTATAAAAACACATCCATTGTATAAGAGTTAAGACCTATTCTTCTTGCTGTTAAATTACTTTATTCAAGGTGTCAATCTGGAATGAAGAAAAAAATATGTTTATTTATTTTGGGTAGAAATTGGTTATATAACACTGTAATAAATGCATTTCAATCAATTTTAAGAATTTATCTTTTACAGAATTACATTTATTTTGAAATCAGTGTAATTAAGCACACATTTGAATTTTTAAAATCAAACAATGAACAAAATTACTCTAGAAGTAAATTATAAACAAATCCAAACTGATCTTAGTGTTACTTACTTGTAAATATTTTCTTTAATCATCCCCTGGACATGCTACAATGAGTGGAGCCGTGTATGGTGAGTGACGGATTCCAAAGCTGAAACTGGGTCTTTCTACCTTTGTTAACCATTTCTGAAGAAAAAAAGTTAAATATTGTTGATTTTTTTTCAAAAACATACATGTTAATAATATGCAAGATTGTACAAATGTACATGTGGTATTTAAACAAACAGTACAACCTGCAGTATAAATGATTAATTGAATAAATAGCTGTCAAAATTATGTTACATATCTTTATAAATTATATGTTAAATTTTTATGACACAAAGCAACAACATAGAAGCTATTCAAATGAATGCAATCAAATTGAACTATAAAGTCATTTAAAAAGTACAAAACTAGAGCATGAAAAATGCCCCTGTGCTTGCTGTATTTACAAACACTATACCTTAAAAGTGAAACTCACAACCCTTCAAAGGGATTGCAACTTTCAGTAATTTTTTCTATAAAAAACTGTCAACCAATTCCAAAATTTCACATGAGCACATTCGATCATATACAAAGTATGTACCCTATTGGAGATACCAGTAATGTTAAAATATATTGGACTACTTACATTCAACACACCGCATATTATTTATCATTTCATGAATCAACCCGAAAATGTCAAATGCACATCTTTAAACTGTGCAAAGTGCCAAATAATAGCACAGAATCTGAGGGAGAAAATTACAACCTATGTACTTTGTGAACCTATGGGAGATCAATGCTAAAAATGGACTTAGTCAGCACATGGTAACAAGAGCTAGCTGTCATGGGTGATCTAAATCTCTCAGAATTTCCATAAAGTTATAAAACTGTGCTGTGTTTCATTAATGGGGATCCTTATTGCATCAGTCTATTAGAAATATGGTGTGAATATCATTTAAAAACATCTTTCCATTGATAGTATTCAAAGACCTTTCCGATAAGGAACATACTTTGCTTAATTTGAGTTCAACCATGATTAAACTAACATCATGTTTAAATGAGATAATGTAGATATTTCTTTTTTTTGGTAAAGTGACTTTGACCTCTGACCTTTGCCTCCAAACATCAAAAAGGGTTTATCAATCCTAAAAGGGAACAAACAAACCAATAAGGACTTTCCTTTTTAAAAAGGTGAGCAATCTACCAAATTTTGCTTTAATCCTATTACATGAACTAAAAATATCATGTGGAAACAACTCTAGTAATATTTCTTTTTTTAGTATCTTGACCCTTAACTTGTAAACCTCAAAAGTAATAGGGTATGTCCTTTTTCAGTCCTTAATCTAAACCATGTGATATGGCAAGTTTGGCTTTACTCCAACCAAACAAACTAAAGTTATTGCGTGGAAACAAACAAAAGTATATATTTCTATTTTTAGCACTGGTAACGGTGACCTTGGCCCTTAACCTTTCAACCACAAATTGATAAAGTATTTCCTGTCTTGACAAGTAACCAACATACCAAGTTTGAAATGAATCCAATCAAAACAAAAAATATCTTGCAGATAGGAATTTGTTTACAGACTTACAGTGGGCAGCCATAACTCTGTGATTTGAGTTCAGTGGATCAAAATTCATGAATCAACTAAAAAATTTCACATGCATACATTTAGTATGTACGTAACAATTGTGCTAAGTGCAAAAGCAATAAACAGAAAACTACAGGAGATATAAATTACATACGTTTTCGGGTGAGTGAGCACCTGGTCCAGGTTTGGTAGTGGTATCTCCTGGCATGATATTTCGACTTGTCATACTGTACAATGGGGCTCTGTTTCCTACTGAGGATGGATTAACTGTAGCATAAGTTCCTGGTCCTGGGGTCTGAGAAATAAAGGTTAATTGTTTTTAATGGTTTTTCTTAAAGTTATATTTTATGATGCAATCATAGGGAAAAAATGAAAAAGACCAACAAGTGGGTGATAGAACCTAAAATTTAGACAGCAAAATTAAATTGATAATGTTCATAAAGTCACGGGACTACAATAACAATTAAGAGACAATTGATCAAACAATTAACAAAACGCAATGAAGTGAAAAGAACATTTACATGTATATAGGTTTTTCTTTTTTCTAATATAGAGTCAGAAGTTACCTTTTTGAGATCTTCATCAAAACTTCCTATGCCAGAACGACCAGTGACTGAGTATATTGGACACTGTTTATGACCACTTGTGTAAGTTTTACCAAGCATGTTTGGTAATGTGTACCTGTTGGCGGCTGAAAAATTAAATGGATAAAATAAAACAGAAAACTAGAGAATGTTTGTAAAACATGCATAAGCCCTGGCAAATTTAGATACATGGCACAGCCATGTCTACATGATTTTAACCAAGAATCTAAGTGGAAAATCTAGGTCATATAAAGGTCAAACTGCCCTAATGGTACTTTTGCTTTTAGTGAGTAGATCACTTCCAGGTAAAACTACATATGAAGTTTCAAAGATGTGGGACTTAAACGTCCTAATATTCAGAGACATTCGAAGTCAATCAAAGATTATAAGTGAAATCAATGATGTGAAAAATCTACATCATGCAGGAAAGGTCGAAGCAACCTATCTTTGATTTTGTGGATATAACATGTTCAAAGTAAAACCACATATGAAGTTTCAAGTCGGTGCCCGGCGTCGGTGGGACTTAAACTTCCTAGTTAACAGACGCAATCAAAAACTTCTAACCAAGAGTCTAAGTGAAATCAATTAAGAAGAAAATCTATGTCACAAAAGGTCAAAGGGACCTACCTTTGATTTTGAGGGTAGAAAACTCTAAAGTAAAACCATACATATATCGTATGAAGTTTCAAGTCTGTTGAACTTTACTTCTTAGTAATCAGAGGTGATAAAAAAAGTGTGACCAACAAACAGTTGGATTGTCAGAAAAGGCAAACACTTAATGCCCTGACTACTTTCATAGCAGGGGCATAATTATAGAACTTCAAAACAATATTCATTGATTTGATTTGTCACTGTTACATTTTGATCCAAATTATTTTTTTCTAAATTCAAGTTCATTCTTTGACTGGTCTAGTTTGATCAAATTAAAATGAGAAAAACAACATGCCATAATGGTGTTTTCATTATTTTACCTGGAGTATTATCTGATTTTTTGTTTGCTGCCCTTGTTCCAAAGCTATAGGCTGCATGTCGATATTGTGCACTTGGACCAGCTTTTTCTGGGCTGTAAGCACCGGGTCCTGGAACTTTGTACAATGTGCTTTCCTTTTGTCGACCATATAATGAATAATGTGGTGTTCCATCATAACCATTCCTGTAAACTTTGGGGTCCAAGAGATAGCATGGTCCAGGACTGCAATCATCCTTATATTTCCCATGACGAACACCAAACACATATGCTGGTGCCTTGTTATGACCTGATCTAGGATCGTGAGTTTTTTGTCCAACTAACCCTGGAAGTCCATAACATGGACCGGGGCTGCTGTACATGGCAGCAATAGGACCCCTTGGTTTTGTATATTCGTACACCATTTTGATTGAATTTCGACTGATATACTGCAACGCTGTAATGAAAGAAATTAAAACAATTATAAAATTGTAATTGGCAAGTACTTGATTAAATCAGTTCAAATTATTATATAAATTAACACTTAAGTGTTAAATTGTATATTTTGGTGTGTATCTTAACATTTTTTTAGTTTTTTTATTGCAGATTATTGTAAGCATCTTTAATTTTTGATTTACAAATTTTAAATGATCATTATGAATTATTATCAAAGTATTTAATTGTGATTTTCAGATCACTTTCAATATTTATTTCCCTAATGTTCAGCATAATAAAAGTGAGTGTAACCCAGGATTTGCAAGTCCTGAGCTTACTCGCTGAACGCGTATAAATAATAAATTAATCCACACAGCACACAGGAGGAGCTATTAACTGTAAGGTCATAGTAACAGTAATTAGATTGAAACATTTTTTTAATTCTCTAAAGTGAAAAGTTTAAAACTGAACAAATATCTGAGTCTATATAAGAAGTTGTTCGAGATGCATTGAATACATCAAGTGGAGAAAGAGAGAAGTTCTATTATTTTTAAAAGTGAAGAGATAAGATTCCTCATGTTATTAACAAATATGAAGTTAAAGACACCATATACAGAACCAAACATAGATAGAAATCAGACAGAACATTAAGAGATTGTAAGACTCCCAGAGGGAACATTAGGAGATTGTAAGACTCCCAGACACATATTGTACAAACATTAAGAGACAGGAACAGGTCACTAGCTGCAAACATCAAACAGAAAATGATGGTTTCATGTATTAAAGAGAGTATTAAATAAAAATCACTACATATGTTAGCAATTCTACAAAATTTAATACTTTACAACATATTGTTTAATAACCATTCAACATAGAAACTTCAAGTTAAGACACAGTGTAAATCTCAGAAAGGTAAACATTTATCATTTAAAAATAGGTCATATTTGATGATATGTCCTAACTTGAAGTTCTTATTTTGAAATGGTAATGAAACTATATGATACAGAGTATTTGATGTTAATGTTGTTTTTAGTATTTCATACATAAGGATAACAAAATATTTGTACTGATAAAGTCTTATTACTGTTTCTGTTCAAGATAGAATTATCTCAATCAACGGATGGTATGTATGTTGAATATCCCAGGGCAAGGGGATAGTTGAGTCATGAGATAAACATATACCATCCCGATAATGAGATAATTTAATCTTGCACAAAAAAGTTAGGTACAAGATTCAATTAGTACAAGTATTTTGTTTTCTTGTACCCCAATAGTGATCGAGTGAGCTATGAAAACACAATAAAAGCTAGTATAAGTGCACTAATTTCTACTAAGAAGCCACTCCAAACAATTTCATCTAAATCCAATACTTCCTTCAAAAGATATCGTTCAGAAACCATCAGCATATCAGATTACAGCAGTCTCATTAAATAGTAGCGAAATCGGCCGAGCATACAACTTGAGTGTGTGACTTTCGAAGAAGTAGGTATACCAGGCAAGGTTTGTTGAAATTGTTTTATATTCCTTCTAAAGATATCATCGTGAAATCAGGTCACAGCATCTGCCTTGTCAAATGTTCGCGATTTTGTGTCCAAGCATCAAACTTCAGCAAGGAGGTATCTGGACTTTGGCAGAAAGTATAATGCTAGGAAAGTTTTATTAAAATCCAATACTTTCTTCAAGAGGTATTGTTCGAAAAACCAATCACTCAGCCAATCACATTATAGCAGTTTCAGGGAGTAAATATATGTTTGTTCTTAATAAGTTATACTTATAGTTTGCGTCATCAGGATCTCAAAGTGTAGACTTGAAATATATATAATTATACCTGATTGATCAAAGTATGTACATCGCAACTCATGTTATGGAATATCTAGATCTAGTGCATTAAAACTCCTTTGATTATAATTTTGTCTCCGGATGTGTAAAGCTCAATGACTGAATGAGTTTCAGGTGAGAGGTATACAACTCCTAAATCCAGCGATAATTCTTAACCCCTCTTATTGCACTGATTCTTATATTAAGTTAATATGCTGATGTTTTATGCATAGAAGAACTGTAGTAACCAGTTTGATTCAGAGGAACTATACAGTTCTTCCTTACAACGAGCATCAGCATATACTCATGTACTGGTCTCAAATATTATATGAATTACAAGTATATACCGATAGTATTATTTCTAGGGATTATACATTTTATTAATGTTTCAACTCTAAGGAAGTCATATCTATTTACTAGGCTTATAACTCAATCATGCTGAATATGGTTTGAGCATGTATCTTTTTTTGGAGGTTCCATCTTTCTGTTTTAAATGGGAAGTTATAATGTTCTTCAATGGGTGATTTAATGATTTAAGTTTTAATGCAGGATGCACTATTTTTTTTTTTAACTATGAAGGTATAGAACTTTCTATAGTTGTGAAAAATTAAATGTGATAATTTCTCTTGATGAGCCAACTCCATAATGCATGAAAGGTCATCATACTGTATATATATGATTTCAATCGCAAACAGGAGTGTGTATTATAAAGTTGATATGTGAAACAGCACTTAAATTTCTACTTAGAAATATTGTATGTGTAAACAAAGCCAGCTAATAAATCTGTCATTTAAAAAATGTACTATCAAGTAAGTGGTTACCTGACACCAACATTTTAACATACTGGATTATCTTATAGTTTTTAAAGGGCACAATAATATTGCCTTGTTCAAAACTGATTAAGATAATGGGCTTCTCATACATTTTCAATGCTTTACAAGCCTGCTTTGATCTAAATCATATTAATCCTGGGATATGTGTATTGTACAGGTCATGCAAATGTTGTAAGATCCAGATTTCAAAATTTATTAATGCCTCTCTTTATGATTCAGGCTAACTACATTATTAACCCACATTCAATATTCTATGCTATACATGTTATATTATATAATGCTGGAAGACTGAGACACGTTTCTTACATACCCGGTACTTTCTATAATGAATGTAGTGGACCATGGCAACAACATTTACATTAACTGTTAAATCTGCTCACGGTGGTGATTTGAATTTAACGTTAATCTAAATTCATGAATGATCAACATTCTTTGAATAAAAGATAATGAAACATAATGTAGGCAACCCTTTCTTTATGACATGATTTAACACTGCTAAAGCATGACTGATAGACCTTTTAAAAGACACCTATAAATGTGCATGCTCATAGGGACTTAACCAAACAGTGACATGCTGCAATGCATATATATAAAGTTATAAAACTTGTATTAGAATCCTCTGACTTAAACTCCTTCCTACAGAATAACGTAAAGTTCAAACTGGAGGTGGACTGTAATATATATGTGGACATTAGTCCTGTACAGGCCCTGTACAGGAAGGACATGTGCATGAGTACATTAATAACTAATATTATCCTTAAGAAATCTTCCTTTGTGGTTTTTAAGTTTCTTTTTTTGAAATGGAAAATACACAAGATTAACCAAATTTATTCCATTCTATGCATGGATTGATAGTCAAATTAAAGAAAGTAATGTGACCAATATGCATGGTATCGATGATTATAAAGTACGAACCACGAGACTATCTGAAATAAAAATATTAATGAAAAAATCTATAAGTTTCGTGATGTTTTTTTTACATTCTCGTGTGTTGAAATATGCCAGGTAAATTGTACTTTTATTTTTAAATATTTGAATAAAATGTTTGGTTTTCATGTCAAGGTAAGATTATATTTTGTCACATAATCGACGTTAGATCTATATCGTGACACTGTAAAGTGAAACCGTGATACGTAACCTTATCATTGATTTTATGTCTATGAGCTTATATGATGTTGTTGTCCATTTAAATTTAAAGGTAAATACATAATAAAAATGTTGCTCAACTTTCCAAAACTGTAAAGTAGATTCTATAAATGTGCACTATAGTTTATGACAGAAGCTACTTACGTGTAAATTGCAGATAAGTGAAATCCAAAATGTGAAAATATCGGTGTCACCTTATCTGCTTCTTCGCGAAAGGTTGTCACACAAACACAGAACGTATACCTCGTGATCTGAATCTACGATTGTGGTTGGTCTGTCTGCCTTAGCAACGTTTCCAAGAGCGCCCTTAGAAACAAGGGAGGCTATTCTAACAATTTATAGCTTAACTTCCGTTGGCTTTATGGTTTCAAACCATTTAATTTTTAAATAGGTCATGCTATGATATAAGGATTATTATTATTATTATAATTATTATTGTACAATAACTCATATCATAAAAATGTTTGTATATGTCATGTTTTCTGTCTTGGTTCATGCGTGTAAATTTTATTCCGATAAAATATTTTGAGTTTGAATTATAAGGAGTTTAAAGACAGCAAAATGAAAATAAATATTACAAAAAAATTCAGTGTCAATCTTCTCGATTAAACTGGAAATTAATATGAATTTGCTTTAACTGATTTTTAAAAATACTACAGACATTTTCCGTTTCCTTACAGTATAGTTTCGAATCACCATTTTCAAATATCGAATATAACATATTTCTAGTTACAATTAAAATACAAGTTTAGAAGTTGTCTCTTGAAAGCCTTATTTCGAAGAAAAAAGTGATTATTCAGAACAGGCAATTTTCACCAATTTTGTTTACAAAACATACACCAAGTTATTATGAAAGTAGAATTAACTAGCCTGCGAGCCTAGCTTCTTAAATTATTTGAATGGTTTTTTTTTTCAAAAGAGATGCTTAATTCATTAAAACCTTTCTTTAAATGATTTGTTGCGCGGTCTAAATAATTCAATGCTAACAATTATATGTATGTACACAACAAAGAGAGATACTAAAACAAATTTAGACTATTAACAAGGAGTAAATCATATGAGTTTGAAAAGAAATGTTTCCAATTACTTATGTTAAATTTGAGGATCATTGATAGGCGATAAGTGTTCAATGTCTAAAAGACAAGCACTGTGGGTGATATCGGATTCATGGTTAATTCTAATTTATGGCCGAATTTTAGGTTATCTTTTGCAAAGTCACACATCCATGACGGATTCAAAACTTGTGTTTGAATCTGTCATTTATTGTTCAATTTTACGTAGCAAGTCGCATTACCTAAATTAGATTATTATAGACAATTTTCTGAAATCTTTATACAATATTTTGATATTTTAATCGAGGCCTTGAAATGAAGAGAAATATTTTTTTCAGTTTTAAATTCTAAATGAAAAAATACATAGATAACCATTTAATCTTAATAGTCACTCCTGTCTCTTTCATCAACAATGTCATAAGAGATATAGTGATAACACGATTTTGAACAGACAGGCAGACATAGTTTAGAGAAACCAATGATATAAAGCGATTTTAAATCTCCATCCGTTTTGAATTCCAATACTCAGTTTGCACCAAGTAGTATGTGTTTCATGTGTCTTAAAGTATGTGTTAAAAGACACACGAAAAACACACTTATTGGTGCAATCTGTGAGACTCATTGCCCGTGCAACTGTGTTATAACAGAGACAATAGGTTAGGCAAACTGTTATGGAAGGGAACTACCGCCATAAGTCTATTATGACAAGTCCTTATTTCTATTTTCATAAATATTCAACTTCTTAATTTTAATTTCTAAAACATGTAAATTTGTATTTCTTATTATGCTAAGTTCTTGTTTCTAATTTCATACATTTACATTTATAGTTTTTTATCGTTATGGACACACACAGACTCAAGGTAGAGTAACACGGTGGCATATCATAACGCAACATAAATATATATATACAAGTAACAGAAATACGCTAAAAATACGATGAGACACAAAATGTACCAAATATGTAAAGGCATACCCTAACAGAACGCAGTGAGTCACCTAACGCAATATATATGTAAAAGGCATACATAAAAGAATGCAATGAGACACCCAACTCATAATATATGTAAAAGGCATACACTAGCAGAACGCAGTGAGTCACCCAACGCATTATATGTGTAAAAGGCATACACTAAAAGAACGCAATGAGACACCAAACTCATTATATATGTAAAAGGCATACACTAAAAGAACACAGTGAGACTACTCACTCATTATATATATGTAAAAGGCATACACTAAAAGAGCACAGTAAGACTACTCACTCAGTATATATGTAAAAGGCATACACTAAAAGAACGCAGTGAGTCACTCAACGCAATATATACGTAAAAAGCGTACACTAAAGGAACGCAGTGAGACTACCAACGCATTATATATGTAAAAGGCATACACTAAAACAACGCACTGAGACTATCAACGCATTATACATATGTAAAAGGCATACACTAAAAGAACGCAGTGAGTCACCCAACGCATTATATATGTAAAAGGCATACACTAAAAGAACGCAATGAGACACCCAACTCATTATATATGTAAAAGGCATACACTAACAGAACGCAGTGAGACACTCAACGCAATATATATGTAAAAGGCATACACTAAAAGATCGCAGTGATACTACCAAGCATTATATGTGTAAAAGGCAAACACTAAAAGAACGCAGTGAGACTACCTACGCATTATATACGTAAACGGCATACACAGAAAGAACGCAGTGAGACAACAAACGTATTATATATGTAAAAGGCATACACTGAAAGAACGCAGTGAGTCACCCAAAGCATTATATATGTTAAAGGCACACACTAAAAGAACGCAATGAGACACCCAACTCGTTATATATGTAAAAGGCATACACTAAAAGAACGCAGTGAGATACACAACGCAATATATATATAAAAGGCATACACTTAAAGAACGCAGTGGTACTACCAAAGCATTATATATGTAAAGGGAATACACTAAAAGAACGCAGTGGTACTACCAACGCATTAAATATGTAAAAGGCACACACTAAAAGAACGCAGTGAGAATACCACCGCATGATATATGTTAAAAGCGTACACTGAAAAAACGCAGTGAGTCACCAAACGCATTATATTTGTAAAAGACATACACTAAAAGAACGCAATGAGACACCCAACTTATTATATATGTAAAAGGCATACACTAAAAGAACGCAATGAGGCACACAACGCAATGCATACACTTAAAGAACACAGTGAGACTACTCACTCAATATATATTTAAAAGGCATACATTAAAAGAACGCAGTGGTACCACACACGCATTATAAATGTAAAGGCATACACTAAAAGAACGCAGTGAGTCACCCAACGCATTATATATGTAAAATGCATACACTAAAAGAACGCAATGAGACACCAAACGCATTAAATATGTAAAAGGCATACACTAAAAAAACGAAGAGAGACACCCAGAGCAATATATATGTAAAAAGCATGCACTAAAAGAACGTAGTGAGACTACCAACACATTATATATGTAAAGGGCATACACTAAAAGAACGCAGTGAGACACACAACGCAATATATATGTTAAAGGCATACACTAAAAGAACGCAGTGAGACACCCATCGTATTATATATGTAAAAGGCATACACTGAAGTACAGTGAGACACACAACGCATTATATATGTAAAAAGCATACACTAAAAGAACGCAGTGAGACTACCAATGCATTATATATGTAAAAGGCATACAATAAAAGAACGCAGTGAGAATACCACCGCATGATATATGTTAAAAGCGTACACTGAAAAAACGCAGTGAGTCACCAAA
>JAUMGZ010182286.1:0-13903 GCA_032359645.1 Pododesmus macrochisma | reverse complement strand
TGTTTGTAGCTGATTTTGGTTAATTGAAATGTATCCTTTTGGAGAATATCACAGCTTTAAACAGAAAAGGAGGAGTTGCGCTTACAAGGTTCACGACATGTAATGTACAAGTCTAATTATCTCCCCTTGAAGTCGTCAGAATGAAATATTTTTCTTCATGCACATCTTCATATGCAGTACTATCATTGTGTGAAGTTTGATTGAAATTTATTAAACAGTGTAGGAGGAGTTACGCTTATGAGATTCATGACATGTAAATGTACACATCTTATTATCTCCCCTTGAAATCATCGGAATGAAAATATTTTTTTCTTCATGCACATCTTCATATGGTGTACTATCATTGTGTGAAGTTTTATTGAAGTCCATTAAACTTTGTAAGAGGAGTTGCGTGTACAAGACTCTTGGACAGATGGATGGACGGACAGAGGGTGAACAGGTGAATCCTATGTAAAAACATTTGAAAATAAAGACTGACTGTGAACAAAGGTCATTTATAGTAGAGGAAAATATGACTCTTTTTGAATGAATGTTAACAAGAGATTCTTAATAAGAAATATTATAACTTGAGCATACTAGCTATAGGTTTATGAGAATATTGTTGGTTTGTTCAATGTCTTTCGTTCTGATGATTCCAATTGCTTTTTTAATTTAACAATTTTTTTGCCAACATAAATCACAGTTTATATTTGACCCCTACGCATGTAAACCACTATTGACAATATGTATACCTTTATTTTTTTTATAACGAACATCAACTATGGAAACCTGTCAGCTGGTAGGCTTGTTAGAATCTCAGGTGGGGGTTTGAATCCTGGCCACGTCAAAACGTTAAAATTAGCCAATCTTTTTGCACCCTACTCACCATAAGTGCACACTGTTACAAGCAGACACTGTCTTGATATGACCTATACATATGTTAAAGGGACGTTAAACCACAATAAAAGAAATTAAACCTTCTGTCATCTGAGAACCTTGATAAACTCGACACCCATTTTATATTTGTCACAAAGTAATTAGTACAATCTCTTACCCAACTGCCTCATATGTCTGTCCAGGTGAATCAGGATTATGTAAAGCATTCATAATACCCTGAGTAAGATCTGACCCCTGAAATAAGAATACACACAATCATTACTGATATAAAACAAACACATTTCTAGACCTATTACATGTACCTAATAAGTGCCTAGGGAGCTTAATTTCGTTTTGGAAAAATAAGAGGGGCTGCTTATTAGGACCATATTAAGAGTCTAAACAATGTGAATTGGTGTACTGCAATGCTTTCCAGTAATAATACATTACAGTATATATAGGTGCTTAATAAAGGGAGGGGGGGCACTGGGACAGTGGTCGAATAATGTATGTATCAATATCAACATTCACATCACTTGTACAAGAATTTGGGGTTTAATTTAGCCTTAAGGTTTACCAACAGGTACACAGTTCAGAGCAATCAGTGTAGTTCATCTGAGCAAGTCAGGTGAGCTGAAAGATAGCTGATTTCCGGAAAGAGTATTACATGTATATAGACAATTGCAAGGAGTTCTGACAGACAGCTAAGCATTTTAAAAATCTTATTACAGTGGGCATAATTTTATCTCATAATGAGTATGTGAAAATTTGCGAACCAGCTAAAGAGATTTCTTTTCTGCTTTCACAATTGTTTTTCTGTACCTTCAGAAATTACCCTCAATTATATTACTTTAAACAGATGTTTTTGTATCGATTTTATTGTGAATTGTTCTGTGCATGGCAAATCTATTACAATAATGTTAACAGAAATATAACATTAATACTACATTAAGTTGAATCCTTTGTGTATTATAAATATAGATTAAATGTTTGTGCAACATATACTTACATATACAGGTTGCTTTATTGTTTCAGTGCCCATCTTCCATAACTGTACAGTTCGATGATTATCTGTTCTTTCTAAGAAGAAATAATGAAATGTGGTGTGAGATATAATTAAGAAGACATCTTCAGACATAAATCACTAATTGAAGTAAACTCATTGAAATAAAACATGTTGGCAAAGGGTAGACTAATATCTTCCACTTTGGAGCAGAGGGCAGACTAAAGTCTTTTACTTTGGAGCAGAGGGCAGACTAAAGTCTTTTACTTTGGAGCAGAGGGCAGACTAAAGTCTTTTACTTTGGAGCCGAGGGCAGACTAAAGTCATTCACATTGGAGCAGAGGGCAGACTAAAGTCTTCCAATTTGGAGCAGAGGGCAGAAAACTCCTCCACTTTATAGACAGAGGGCAGACTAAATTCCTCCATTTTTCTTTGAGAATCAGTAGAATGTAGTACCATCAGTTTTAAGTGGTAGTATTATAAATGATAGAAATACAATCCTATATTTCTATCTTTCCGAAGGTTCTTTGACCGCTGGTCATCTGGTAATTAATGCGTCAGGCTGACAACGTTTTCTATCCTACCAGACTGGTGGTCTGGTTATGATTTCAGCATTAATATCAACCTATTCGTTTCCACTTTTGTTTGACGCTGCAGAATCAATCAGAAAACCGCTCTGGCCTTTCCAAACACTGTGTTTTTCTGCACTATGATGGAAAAGCCAGGATGGTGTTCTGATTGGTTGCAGAATAGCACTGTTGCACTATGCTGACGGACAATTTTCAGACAAAGAATTGATAATGTTTGTTTATTTGATCATTTATCAAATCAAGCTATTCATGTTTCAGGTCACAGTACTTATAGTTTCGTCGATTAACATGAAGACATACATGTGCGGTCAGTGATCAAGTCAAGCAATAAAGTTATATTTTTTGATTTTTGCCAATTCCACGGGACGATTCACCCGTGCAGTCAGTGATCTAGTCAAAGAAATCACAAGTTTAAAGTTTTCATCTCTTCTTGATACATCAATCCCACTGGTTTTTTTCTTTCTTAACCACAGCACCTCTTGCATAACATTTATGATAAGCATTTGATTATGACATTACTAATGAAAATACGACATTCCCTATACACTGAAGATCACAAATGACTGGAATTGACATTTTAAGAATTGAATTGTGATTTATTAACATTTATGAGGTGATCATGATGAATAGAGCTGGTGTGGTAAGTTTTTATTTGGTCTCATAATTTACAACATTTTACCATCCTAAATGTCTGGTAAATCTGGAAAAACCTTGGGAAAGACTGGTACTTACTATGCAACAGTAATTAAACAAGAAGCCCATTGGGCATTAACATCCATCAGATAAGTTTTAGTGTTTGTTGTCAAATTTTCTTCTTTTTGATCTCCTAGTGGTACCTCCTGGACTGCAAGCTCCACAGTAAGAAAAATCTATATCCATTGTCCAGTGGATGCATCCTAACAAGTTTGGTTGAAATTTGTTGTGGAATTGGAAAACTTAAAAAGTCAACATATTCGCTATAATGTTGAACTTAATTGACCCTAAAAGGAGTAACCTATTTTTAATTCTATGTACTGCCTTGAACAGACTTGTTTTCCATTCAATAAGGTTACTATGTAATAATACAAGCATTTTTGTCAAGTGTTCACTATTCTGGCTACTAGTGATAGCTCCATAATTTGAAAATTCCCGTTCCATGGGATGCTTCCTACCAAGTTTGAATAAAACATATGTAAACATTAATCTCTTAGTCTTCTTGTTTATGAGAAAAGGATTTTTTAATTTCGGAAATTTTCCTATTTTGTCCCATTGAGGGCAAGCATCTGCACTTAGGACGGCTTCCTGCAAATTTTGGTTGAAACTGTTCCAAACATTTAGAGAAGTCAAAAATATGAAAAGTTGACGTATTAGGTAACAGAAACATTTTAAAAGCTCTGACCAGTCTCTTTATAAGATTTTTGAAATGTTGTCAAATTTCCCCCATATTGGCCTCAAGTGGAATAAGAACATCACCACTCCTTCATATCTGAATCCCCTTCTCCAAGTTTGGTTGAAATTGATAAACTGGTTTTAAATAAGTCAGAAAAAGGTAAAAAGTTAACAACAAAGACAATGATGGACATAATTTGTATTGGCAAAGTCCATCTTGGACCTTAAATCAACAGACTGCAAAAACCTTGCTTTGTGCCCATTTCTATAGCAAGGTATTGCATTGCGACAATTTTCAAGGAATCAGATTAGGCATAACTGAGAAGATGAGATGTCAATTCTGTTACATATATGTGTCAAACATATTGGAACATCCTTGATTCAAATACATAAAGAATTACACATGAAGGACTTGCATTGGTGAAACTGGTCAAGGTGTTACAGGAGTAGCGTTGAGATCTTGAAGGATATATCTTTTATTTTAATAGGCACAACTTAGACATTTATTTATATTAAACGGATAATAAAATTTATTTGTTTAAGTGAAAGATTACGTGAAGCCATAAAAAGATTCAGAAAAATAATTCCAAGCAGAAGACCATTGCTTATTTGTTCTCTTTCAGACAAGATAATCTAATTCTGAACCTACTATACACCTTCTTTCTATAATGGCTCTAGATCAATATAATGTTTCTTTTTTAAACAATGCTTTCAAAATGATTTCCAGGGCAGGAAATATTACTTGAAAGTTTATGGTTCATGATCATGACCACCTCGGGAAATATGTAAAAATATTGAGAAACTCACTTGAAGTTGCATAATGATGTAAGAATCTGTCGATGGGGCCGTATATATCTGCAGGCCGGAATACAATGGCATCAGGAAATTCTTCTCTTACAGCTTTCTCTCCATAGTACTAACAATGGTAAAAACATAATGGTTATCATTAGGCTAAAGTAATGCCATCTCTTCAGCTTTATATCATATTTTCCTATACAACTGATTTTTGTTTCATAGGTATTGAATTATAACCTGGTAGAATAAGACCAGTAATAATCATTCAAGGGAAAACAACAGTCACTGATCTTAAACTAGGTGGCAGTCCCTCTCTAAAGATTCTAAAAATTTGATATTTTGAAGAGTAAACACAATGTACACTCTTCCTTATCTGACCAGGAATGTAATATACATTGTGTATACCATTATACAATACAGCAAATGTAGAATCAATTATTTGTGATACAAAATATGTAAATGTAAGGATCACACAAATTACCCACTGCTTTACTTGTACTAGAAAGCATATTTTTGCTGATTATTTCCACACTTTCAAAGAAAAGCGGGAATATTGTGATCGTCTCCGGAGTCCGTCAGTCTTACCCTGTAACTACTCCTACACCGTTGGAGATAGGAACTTGAAACTTAAATACATGGTAGATATATGTGTAAAATAGTGCACAAGGCTTTCGGATTTTTGATATGACCCCTAGGGGCCGGGCCAGAGGGGGTGGGGTCATGGGAAAGAGCACTACACTTTCAGATGTTTGGTATGACCCCTAGGGGCTGGGCCGGGCCAGAAAGGGTGGGTTCTTGTGGGTCAATTTTAAATACAGTCTTATAGCATATCAAATCAAACATAATCATGAGTGTTACATTTTATAGCTAATTATTTTTGCATACAGTGACCGGGAAGTTGGGGTAGTGGCACTTTAGGGGGTAAAACAAACTTTTCCTAAACTGTTTCAGATAGGAACTTGAAACTTTGGAACATAGTAGATGTATGTATGGGGAAGAGCACTACACTTTCAGATGTTTGATATGACCTCTAGGGGCTGGGCTGGGTCAGAAAGGGTGGGGTCTTGGGGGTCAATTTTAAATACAGTCTTATAATACGGTATATCAAATCAAACATAATCATGAGTGTTACATTTTATAGCTAATTATTTTTGCATACATTAACCGGAAAGTTGGGGTAGTGGCACTTTAGGGGGTAAAACAAAATTTCCTGAACTGTTTCAGATAGGAACTTGAAACTTTTGGACAAAGAGGATGTATGTATGGGGAAGAGAATAATACTTTCAGATTTGTTTCTTACCTCTAAGGGGCCGTGCCAGAAGGTATGAGGTCATGGGAGTCCAATTTTTGTTCTTAATATAGTCTTATAGCAAACCAAATCAAACATAATCATGAGCTCCACATTTTAAATGAAATTATTTTAGCATATGGTGATCAGGGTGGGGAGAGAGGTGTTACAGGGACATAAGGGTAAAACCATTCGTACAGGAGTATGCGATGGCATGCCATCAACAATGTAGTTCTAGTTTGTAACGGTATTAGTAGTGTTTTAAATTTGGTTTTGATTGAATCAGAAGTATCTATTTTCAATTGTCCTGGAAAAATAGATTGAGAGCAAATTTAGAGGCAAATAGAGGATGGTTGATATATATATTCAGCCACTAAAGGTGAACAATAAAATGCAGATCATAGCCCTTAGTAGTGCAATTTAATACCTAACTTTTAAACAGTTATAACCAATAAATCTCTATCAAGGAAGTCACAAGAACAAGACCATAGGTAATAATAAAAAATACACAAAAGTTTGAATTTCTTGCGTAAATTTGCTTCTTATTAGTATCTCAGCATTAAAAAGTAAATAAGGAGGTTTTTTTTATTCACTTCTTATTACATGAATTAACAAAGTATTTACACAATGTTGTAAAGAAGTTAAGAAAATAACCACTATTATATTTTTTTGTGCTGAAAAATTTGAGAGAAACATCAGAATTACAGGTAGATTATAGTGGAAGTCACAGAAGATATCATAATCATATATATAGTATTACCAAACTAAGGAACAGATAAAATACCTTAGTCTTTAAAAATTCACAGCCATCCTTGAGAAGTATTTTGGGTGGATCAGGACTAGCATTTAATGCTGAAAGATGTATAAAACGGTCCACTCCACACTCTTTTGCAACTTTTGCCAGTCTTCTAGCTCCGTCCACGTTAACATCTGTCATACTCCAGTTTCTGATAAACAATATGTTTTTATAAATACATTCCAAATATGACAAATTGACAATGCATGCGAGAGAGACAGACCAAGACACAGAGTGGGGTCTGGGGGAAGAAATCCAGACAGACTTGCTGATTTTCTGTCTGATATCCAATTTGGAAATTTTAATATTCTGTGATTTATGTATCCTGTGTTTTACTTGATAAATATTGTTGCTATCAATATTGAACACTTATTCTTAACTCGATAAATATTGTTGCTATCAATACTGAACACTTATTCTTTACTTGATAAATATTTTTGTTATCAATGTTGAACACTTATGTTTTACTCGATATTGTAGTCATTTGTTGAACACTTACCTTGTATTTCTCTCAGAACTAATCAGATTTATGACTATGTTTGAATGCATCATACTTGTACGTAATGAGTCTTCATTTCTTAAATCAATAGGCTGAAAAATTAAAAAAAAAAATATCATATTTATAATAAATGCTGAGCTTTAATGTTACCCTGAAATACTAGGATTATAAAAAGAAAAGACTATAACAAATTTTATTTTGTAGGATTAAAGTTCCACAAAGATTCTTCATGTGATATATAGTTTAATTAATCTATAATAGAAATGAAACCAAGAGACCAAAATGGGTTTTACTAATTTACAAAGACATTTTAACTCAATATTGTAAAAAAAAATTACATATAGTAAAAATAAAGTTAAGAACTAAAATTCTATTCTATGAAAAAAATTCAATTTGTCATTGACCTACCGGTATTTAAATAAGTTGACAATCACATGTTAAAAAATCTAAGCATGCAAATGTCAACAAAAGTTATTAAGGTTTACCATAGGTAGTTTCAAAGTTTCCCTTTACTTTAAAGACAGAAGAAAACAATTTTATGAACTAAAAATAACTCATGATAAGATGGCCACCACTGATATATCTAATGTAATTTTTCATGTCTAAGATTTAAGCTCACAAAATTTCAGGTTAAAATAAGTCTAATAGGGAAAATCTCTTAGACTTTATAGAATACATGTATATTTATATTATATGGGTGGAGATGCAAAAACAAAATTTTGCAACTGAAAAACAAAAATTTTCTTCAGGAAAATCTTGACCTCATGGGTATTCAATTAAAGATATTTATGGATAAAGCAATTTCTATGGAAAATTCAACCTTGGTCTTTAGTCCAGATAGACTAAATTTGTTTTCAAGATGGCCACTATTAATCCACATATAAGTTTCAAAGTAAATGAATGAACATGCATTACATGGCCTTATAAATGACAGTTTTAAATTTTTGAAAAATTAGGCCCCTTAAGGCACTGAATAAATCCTTCTTTGGTATTTAATAGATCAGCAACTGTCTGTTACACTAACAATTTCCTGTATCTGTAGTTACATACCCAATATACAAAATTTCAACAAAACTGGTCAAGAATTCTGAGAAAAATCTAAAATATTAAGAATTCTTGTGTAATATCTTTATTTATTGACAAGAAATTCATACTTACAAAAAACACTGTTTGTCCTAAATCAGCAGCTACTCTGAACCTTAATACTCTCTGGGAATCACCTCTATATGGAACTACAATCTGAGTACCAATTTTACCTGCAAAAATTTTTAAATGAATTTTTTTTTGTAAAAACATTCATATACATTGTATTGTTACTATCAATATATAATTTCCACCAGTCTTTTATCACTACACATCAATCTCTCATGTTTTATACACACATTATCAGACACATCATGCTATTAATATGAAAGAATTGAGCTCTAGATAAAGATTTTTTAAAGCCACCTGGAAGGGGCTGTGGCACTTTAATTTAACAAATCTGAATAGCCTTCTCACAGGGAAAATTCGCTCTGAGGTTGGTTGAAATTTAATTAATTGGTTCAGTGCGTACGTGGTTTTAGAGAGGTGAAAATAAAATACAATCATGTAGTATTAAAATCTGACCCCAAAAATCTATTTTTGAACCAAAAGTCACACTTTCAACAAACTTAGCTCTCCATGCCAAGATTACTACACATAAATATGTAAGCATAAAGGTCTAGGCCTAGGGCCTTATGTTCATTTAAAGAAGATTTTAACATTTTTGTTAAATATTTCCCTTTTTGATTTCTCTTATGGCATTTCCTCAAACCTAGCCCCCTTTTAGTAACATCTATTGCCTTTCCTCAAGGATGCTTCCTTCCAAATGTTGTTCAAATAGGTCCAGTATATTCGGAGTTGAAATGTGAAAAGTTAAGTCAATGACGAGGAGGTTATAATGGCTGAAGCTCACCCGAGCAACTGTAGACAAGTATTTCTAGCTTTATACAAAATTTATTATTTAATATTAATAAAAATAAATTTCAGCAATAATCTGTGAGGGACAAGGAGGCCATCTTCCTAAATCCCTTAGGATTTAGTTATTTTTACCCAACTATTAAAGAAAGTGTCCAAATTATCAACCAAGTGTAAAATCAGAAAAAAGATCCTACAACAAAAGGCCCCATAACGTCCATCTGGATTGGCATTTGAATATTTTTGATCCTAGGATCACTCCTTGAACAAAGTTGGTTCTCCATGCCCTAAAGTTACTACAAACCAAAGCATTATGTACTATAGGCCTTCTAGTTTATAAGAAATTTTTTGAAATTTTATCAAATTTTCCCCATTTGGGCCCCCAAGTGAATCTCCCTGGGTACCTAGCCCTGTCATTTGAACAAATCTGAATCCCCTTCCCCTTATATAATTAGGATGACATCTTCCAAGTTTGATGAAATTGGTCCAGTAGTGTTTGACAAGAAATCGCAAACCTCAAAATGTGAAACCTTTTTTTTACCCAAGGGTTACGCCTTGAAGCAACTTGAATCTCCATTCCCTAATGTTATTACAAACCAAAGCATTTGGCTCTAGGCCATCCAGTTTATTAGAAGTTTTTTTTTTATATTTTGTCGAATTTTATCCATTATGTCCCCTATAGTGGCGCCCCATGGGTTGAGCCCCTTCATTTGTACAAATCTGAATCCACTTCCCCTAGGGATACTTCCTACTAAGTTTGGATGAAATTGGTCCAGTAATTTTGGACAAGAAGTCGAAAATATGAAAAGTTAACATATTTTTTCACTATAGTGTTGAACTTTGACCCTAAAATGCGTAACCTATTTTTGACCCCAGGGTCACGTGAACAAACTTGGTTCTCCATGCCCTAAAGTTACTTCATACCAAAACATTAAGCTGTAGGCCTTTTAGTTTATTAGAAGTTTTGTCAATTCCCTTACCCCCTATTTGCCCCCTAGTGGGACCCAGCCCCTTCATTTGAAAAATTTGAATCCTCTTCCCCTAAGGATACTTCCTTTTAAATTTGGATAAACATGGTCCAGTGGTGCAGGAGAAGAAGTTGAAAATGTTAAAAGTTAACAACGGACGTACGATTGACAGGATTTGTATGAGAAAAGTCTACCTAAAATACAATTTGAGGGTTGAACGCCATATCGCTCTACTCAGCTGCAGTTGTTCCTCCTTAATCATTTATATCAGGCTACATTGTACACATGACCCTGTTTGTAGTACGTATACACTTATTAAAAATAATCATGAACATTATCATAATCAGTCAGTATCAAATCCACATTGCCACTCCAATCTTACAATTGTCTATTATCATTCTTATGAGTTTGCAATCTTAGTTTCATTGTAAACAATAAAAAAAAATAAGAACACAGAATAAAAACCTAGATGTTTGAACAAAAACAATAAGAAGACATATAACATGTACATGTACATTCCAGTCAATCTGCAAACCTATACTGATCAAGCAAACCAATGTTATATATGTTGGCCACACTTGTTCTTCATGGTATATGTAACTGTTAACAAGCATAAATTATTTAATATTTCTAATTTGCTTTAAATTTTCAGAAGTTGTCACCTACTGTACAAGCAGTGAGGGTTTGTCTGGGGGTGATTGTCTATTAATTGTGAACAGACAAACAACCATGGCTTCCAAATGAGGCTTTGCATATTCACAATTTAGTTCCTTTCGCTTTCTCAATACCTTACACTTCAAAATCAAGTTTAATCATAAATTCTCTATGACACTCCCAAATTGTTACCATGGTGATAGTAACATTGATTTACCTAATTGATTGATGACATATTTTCCTAAGAACCCTGTCGGTCCAAACACAGTTGCTACATCGCCACTGAAGGATGACCTCCCACCCCTGCCTCTTTTATAATTGGACAGTGTCTTTTTCAGGTTATTTTTGGGCACCACTGTGTCACTGCAATAGTCCTTTGTTTGTCCATACAGAATACCCAGGCTCCGAAGTGGGTGAGCACTTCCACCTGTAATAAAGAACAAAAAAATGTGCATTGATCATGATAATACATGACTTGTTTTCATTCAATATCTTATTCTTTATCATATATATTACTGTTAACAACAATTTCAACAAAAACCATCAGAGACATCTTTAACATCATTTGGTACTTGACCAAATGTACATGTGTTGTCTTATAAAATGCTTATCAAATTAAGCAATTACCCTATTTGCTACATGTATGTACAGTATATGTATTGACCTGGGCTTTGATGTTGTCAGAGTTTTTTTTATGCTTGTCTCATGATCACTGGTACTTGACCTTATGCGTTGTGTTTAACGCGCTTATCAAAGTAATTAACAACTTTTGTCCAACTGGCCACATACATGTGATACTTCACGGCGGGAGACAAAATCTCCTGGTTTTTTAACCCTCCTTCCGGTATTCTTCCGGGGTATATATTTCTCCTGGTTCTTGGAAAAATCTCCCAGTTTTTGTCTCATATCTCCCGATAAATAAAAGTCACAATTTTGCGTTTGTTTAAAACTACATGAAGCATGCAGAGCTTGCTAGTCTGGTTGTTTCGTTTTTACATAATACAATGTGGATAAAAGCCGAGGATACCGAGTGCTGTTATCCAGTTGACCGCACATGTCAAACCTGTTGATTACCTTTTACAACTAGCCTTGTCACCTTGTTAGCTGTACTGTCCCAATTAAAGGTAGATTAATTGTTATTGTTGTTAACACAAAGAGGATGGTCATCGATGTTTAGTAGTTTTACAGGTAATTAAGTAAGAAAGGGGTACAACTTTTCAGGATGACTGACGAGTTGATACAGCAAGCGAGAAAATGTCCCACCACGTGCACGCTTGTGTCAATGTATACATTGATTGATTGGTTAGTTAATTGATCTTATCATCATGGACAGGGCACATGCAGCCCCCTTTTAACAGTTAAAATGTTGTTATAGTTGGCATTCATGGATTGAATAATGAATACCCGTGCAATTTTAACATATTCATAATGATCATCTGATTAAGACTTTAAAAGAAGTAAATATATTTTATAAAATGTCTGTGAAATGCTTATAATCTGATGAAAGGACTTGCATATTTCATAAAGAGAAATGGGTTAAGTTTAATAAATAAAAAATTGTGTTATTTATATGACCATCTGATGTCAAATGAAAACTTCAAAAGAAGTAAATATATTTACTGTGACTCTGAAAGGCATGATGATGTTGATGTTTATATTGTGTTTATTGCTTCATAGTGTTTAGTGATTTGATGAAAAGAAGTAAACATATAAATTATCATTTCATGTAGTGAAAGTTTATTAATTATCTTATCTACATGATTTATTTATTAAGTTTGATGAATTAAACTTTAAAATTATATTTTTTGTTGTCCAAATTGAAGTGAATTTTAATTAGAAAACCACTAAAACAGAATGAAACGTTGATAAAAAAACCTCCCTAGTTGGCACCCAAAAAATAATCTCCCTAGTTGATATCATAAATCTTCCTTGTTGTCATCCCAGGATTATCACATGTTCGTGGCCATGGTCTTTGAACTGGTCCAAGTTGTGTTTGATATTGGTCTGAGTTGTCTTTAATCTGGTTTGATATAAGTGGTCTTAGTTCAACTTGTCCTGTATTCATAAGAAAACCATCTGGATATCTGAGAATAGGTAGTGTCTAAGTACTGGCAGGGCAAGGATCGATCCAGCCGGAGATGTACATGTACTACAACTTTATGGAGAGTCTTAAGCTTTGTAATGATTTGGAATACAATATATTTTCTAGCTTGAAGCATTTAAATGGGATACATATTACTTGAACCGTGAGTATAGATCATTAAATTTTCAGCAATTTAAGCGAGTTATTCATGCCACTTTTGAAACGCCAATATTTTGTGCGGAAACTGTACCAAAAAAAATAACTAGACCTTTGGAAATAAGAGTCTGTAGTCAGTATAAAAATGTCCTATGGAAAATCAACCAACAAGCAGTCTCTTACATTATAGGAGTAAGGGTGTATAGGTGTGCTTACAAGTACTCATCAACCCCAAGTGTGACTCTTTAGATATTATATCAGTGCCAAAAGTATTTCACATTAATTATAATGTCAAACTCCTTTGACTAAACCATAGGTATTTGTTTCTGTCAGTGCCTGTGGACTGAACCCGGCTCCTGAGGCAGATCTACTATATTTACCACAGGCATTTGTAGCGTTATATAGGGGGTATATAGGGAAAAAAAGTGTCCCTATATACTATAACGCTATGAATGCCTGTGGTATTTACCATGTACATAGTTGCCAACTTGTCCTATTTAGGAGGGAGTCTCCCTATTTTTCACTTTTGACATCAGTATAATTCATAAACGTTGTTTATCAACTATACAATGTGCCATACCAACGTAAAAGAAGTTGAAATTGTCATATTTACAAAATAATTAATTTCTATTAAAATTGTCACATTCAATGTTTGACAAACCTATATTAAACCTAAATTTCAGCTCAAAAGGTTCACGGGTTGTTGAGATATGCCGGTTTTGAAAATGTCAATAAAGATTAACATTAGGCCTAAAAAAAAATATATGTGTTTCCAATAACACCCTTTCCAAAAAAAGGGAAGGCAGGTAGGTTTTTTTTTTTTTTTTTTTTTTTGGGGGGGGTGCAGATCGTCAATACGTTAAAGCCCTAGTGGTCATAAGAGAATCAAGGTTAATCAAAGAACTATGAT
>JAUMGZ010182275.1:0-13903 GCA_032359645.1 Pododesmus macrochisma | reverse complement strand
ACGTTTTCTTATTGTTTGCCAATGTCCATGGACTTACGGCCTAGAATATCGTCTTGGTTTTTCGATTTACTTACTAACATAGTGATAATAATCCGGTGTATAGGTATATTTGTTTTGAACGACTTTTATCTTTAGAAAAAAACGAGTCATTATTGATCTGCTAAAATAAAGGCAAATGACATTTGAATCAGGGAGATTTGGCGACTAAAGAACAAAACATTTTACATGAAAAGTAAGGAATAATGTCATTAGAATCGGAGGAACTGACGACTAAGGTGTTATGGATAAATTCATTATTATCTATATTCACTAACTTGTTATGTTGGTCAATGTTTCACAGTCCGAAGTTGCTGAAGAGGTAAATAAAGTAATATCCAAGTTTAAAGTTTTCAGTTTATTGAAATAACAGAAAACGTAGATGGTGTAAGTATAACATAATTCATATAAATTTCACATAAAGTAATTCCACATTAAATTTCATTTTTTGAGGTATGACATGAAAATAGCTAACGAAAGTAACAATTCCAAAGTTAAAAGGTCCCAAACGATAACAATTAAAAAGATATTTCCAAAATATCCGAAAAAGGCCGAAAGAGTGCCAAAATGTTTAATTCAATATTTAACTACAATTGATTTTCACTTTACTCCGTCCTTTCAAACAACAAGTTTACTGAGATTATGTAAACATAGTTGTCAAACAAAGTTCAACATATCAATGAACGCACGTGTTCTGTTCTAACATTAGCAAGATACTAAGAAGAAGAATGACCTTTAACCACACACTGCCTGGTTTCGTGCTGGGTGACCGTCCTTAGTCGGTCCGCATTGATAACTAGTCTTGATGATTGTTGTGCTGTCGATCTAATTAATTACATTCCGGTGCTTCATTGTTTGACGCAGTTATTGTTTGTTTGTCAATTTCTCTCGTTCTGTTGATTCTCTTCATACTGTTTTTGACGTGTCAACCATATGTCAGAATTAAAAGATTTGTTAGACGCTGGTCGTATTGGAATATAAAACAAAATAAATATATACATACATTTACAATACAGCCTTCAGTTATACTACTGGTCTGCTAATAGTGCAATAATAAGAAATTATTTACAGGCGTTGTCATGTCAAGACCTCTATTAAAGTAGTAAATTCGAAGAACTAAGACGATATCCTAAAGCCGTAAGTCCAAGGACATGGGCAAACAAAAGGAAAATGTTGGACGCACACAGAAAAATAACCAAATATACACTAATAACTAAATTAGTAACCATCACAAATTTCTATTAAACAAGAGAGAAATGAACAGAATTGTACTAGGGGTCAGACTGACTAATAGTCTACTTGAATTAGGTTAGAAAGAATTACACGAAAAGCTATTCACAAAAAAATTATATAGAGAAATTAACAAAGGTAAAACCAAAATACACCACAAGTAAGAATGGCATATGAGACGTATAAATTGGAGTCTAAGAAATATATCAACCTACATCACAAGTCAGGAACAATGACATGTGAATTAGGGGTACTGACGATTAAGTGCAAACAATCACAATTGCAATAAAAACACATAAATAGCATTTACCTACAACAAATATCATGACAAAATAGTATTAAGGGCCCTTCAAGCACAGTTACCACTTTCCGTTTAGACCAAGCTAAGGGAGTGTTATCAGGACTCTGACTTATGTTTGTGTAAATTATTATTGTCATTGCTAAGGTCAATGGACATACTTGAAATTTTAAATGATTTTGAAAGTGCTTCAAGCGCAATGAAGGAATGCATAATTCATCCACACCGCCTGGTTTCGTGTAAGGTGACCGTCCTAAGTCCGTCCGCGTGGATTACTAGTTTTAAGGATTGTTGTGATGTCAATTTAATTTCTTATGTTATGTTACTTAATTGTTTGATGCAGTAATTGTTTGTTTGTCACTGTCTCTCGTTCTGTTGATTCTACTTTTACTGATTTACCCGAATTGGACAAATCCGAGGTCTCTGTTTATTCAACCACTTTTTCACACACACAATATTCATTTTATTTGTAAATCAGTTGCTTTTGTTACAACATTCCTGTAAAACGTTACTCTTGATAATCTAGCTAATGTTGTTGTTCTGACGCCATTTTATAAGGATGACTGGTTCTGTATTTGCTGTGGTAATACGTTAAACTGTAAGACAACATTTTAATTTTGAATGAGATACTTGATTGTATTGTTTATGAAAAATTTAACAGCGACGCATTCTTATGGAACTTTGTCAATGTATATATGAGAGAAGACGAAGACTAACACATGTATACATCGACTAGTGCAATATTCCAACATTTAAATATCTAACAACAAACTGACCTTTTCATTCTCTGTTTTCTTGTTAATAACGTTTGTCAGAGTGTAAACACTGAATCCCCACAGTCCCAAAATTGGCAGTACAGTAAGACACAACATCTTAATAAGCTGGACTTTGTTGCCTGTATCTAAAAGGGGTTCAACTCTACATAAACCTACAATATAAAATGTTATAAATATATAAAAGGGCTCCATCTTTCATTAATCAAAATAATATATATTAATCAGACAAAAGGGGTATGTATCTCTACCCAAATTCTTGTAAATGCATGCTATACATGAACACACGAAAGGGTTCACTTTTCATAACCCTAAATACGGGTTATTTTACATAAAAATAGTTCACATACCTGCCTAATATCTATATAACGAATGTGTCACACTGCAGTTACTTTTTATATAAATGTTCTTGTAATACACTAGGATTAAACATCAACCTGGATTAATTAACAATGCACGAAAATCTTGCAAATAGATTAAAAACTAACTATTGCCATTGCATTGTAATGCCACTATATATCCCAACCAAATTCATATCGCCGATTTCTTCATTGCTTGTCGTTTACTTTATCATTGTTTGTAGTTTGGTTTTTTATTATTTACCGTACATTTGCTTTAAAAGAGAAGAAAAAAGAACAAAAATACAACTTTAGAGTAAACGATTTAATACTTATCAAAATTTTAAAATTCCACACATTTTGAAGACGTGTTTCATTCGTTCGCGGAAACATACTGATGAGTATTTAGACATGATGCGAGGAGAGACACCCGTTCTTTTCATATCTTTTCAATAGGAATTTGATGTTACATTCGGATAGTGAATGGTAAATATAGGTATTGAACTGCTTTTAGTTGGCATTCGTAGTAGAAATGATTGTCAACTTGACAAAGATAAATTCAACATTAAGCGAGCTAGCGCTTCAATATGCCTTTAATATGTTTAAAAAACATCATCACAGTTATTAGACTGGTTCTCTCCCTTTGTTATGCTGCTCTCTCAGCGTAACAAAGGGAGAGAACCAGTCTACACAGTTATATGTGCCTTTGTTATATTGAGATAGTAATACCCTGAGGATATAGCAAGGTTAGTACAGCGACTACTAAGATCAACCTTTACCTGGCAAATGTTGGCTAGCCAAAGTACTAAGTAATCGATGTACCGCGAAAATTGTAACTCTGAAAATGGTAAAAAGCGAATTTATAGCCCCACGAAAAAATTCCAACATTGAGACAGCAAGAGTTTGTCCCCGAAAAATTAAAAACATTTTACAGTATCTAATATCTCATAGCAAGGTTTTAAAATTTGTTATTTTTGCCTTAAGATCGGAATATGATGGCGACGCTATGCCCCCAGTCTTTGGACTGATATGCCAACGCTACGACTTCAGTGTTCGGACTTCGATGACAACGCTGCATGTACAACTTCAGCGTTAGGACAGCAATCACAACGCAACACATTCAGCGTTCGGATTGCTATACAACGCTACGACTTAAGCGTTCGGGCTGCGGTGAAAACGCTGCGCCTTAAGCGTTTGTACTGCGATGTAAACACTTCGCCTCTAGTAATCAATGACAACGCTACGCTTTCAGTGTTAGGACGACTTTGATGACAACGTTACGCCTCAAGTGTAAGGATTGTGATGAAAACGCTACACCTTTAGTGTTGGGACAGTGATGACAACGCTACGCCTTCAGTGTTTGAACTGCGACGACAACGCTATGCTCAAGTGTTTGGACATCAATGACAACGCTACGCCTTCAGTGTTTTGACTGCGACGACAACGCTACACCTTAAGCGTTCATCAATCAAACTGCGCACCTTTACCTGGAAACCTTTTTGAGTTTTCGTCGTCTTGTGAAGGTGAAGAACACTTTCCCTGCGAAGGAACGAGCGATAGACCTCGTTCTTGCATTCCTTTTACATCTGATGGAGACACCAACGTACTCATCTGAAAAGAATCACCAATGACATTAATGCAAAAGGAACTGATTTAATAATTGGCAAATTAAATTCAATGCAATTCTTTCTTTTAACTTACTGATCTGTGAGAGGTTTTGAACATGAAAAACATAACTTAAATTACAAACAACACAAGAATGAAAGTAAAATAGTAACTGTAATGCAAAACCAGAAGCAATATGTTTGGCTTATCCGTCTATTGTTCGTGAAATGAACATTTGTTAGGCGATATGTTTGTAAGGGTTATAACGGTTACTGATAAAGGTCATTCTTACAAAACAATATTGTTCGTTGTAAGGCCCTTCGTTCTATTGAATAATGTATTTGTTCGTTTTAGCGAAACAGTTTATACAGTGGCTACACCAAGTTTCGTGAAAATCTGATCATCGGTTCTCTGACACGAAATCAAATATGTCTGTCCGCCAATCAGAAGCAACGACGGCAAAATTGGATGAAGTTAGGCAACGTCACAAGTCTATAAGGAGGCCATGCAAGTCACACGTACATCAAGTTTCGTGAAGCCTTTGGCCATATTTGAAGGAGTTTGGCAACATCGGACACAAATCAGGACAATGCAAAAAATAATATGAGAGGAATCAACCGAACGAGAGACATTGACAAACAATAACAACTGCATCAAATAATTAAGCACCATAATGTCTTGCAAGGAACATTGTGTTCTTCTATACGTGCAAACTGCTTGGATTAAGGGGACAAGACGAGCACCACAATAGAAATATGTGTGAACAGACGATATGTGGGCTTTTGGCTCTTTTTCATTGTTAGGAAGTCAGTCATCCCGTCTGTCTGTGTTTTGAGAATATTAAATTCTTATATATTATAACGTCACCTTTGCTGACTATGACTGTTTTATCCGAAACACGTATCCAGGGGAATACGTAAAAAAATTCTATTTTGACTGCGCGCATTTCTAAAATGTTGGCAAGACTACTTATGTTATTATTTGGGCGTAGTTTTTTTCTTTCATTACCATTGTGATTTCCCCCGTTCCTTTGGCTTAAAGCTTTGATTTATCGAAGTCTTGTTTATTCTTAGTTTATTTCCCTTCGAGTCCGTTGTTGACGGTTGATTTGGAGGATAGCTTCGGGTCAAGAGCGAGGTCCTCTCTCACCCATTCGGTGATTGTTAATGCCCAAATAAAAACAGGATGAGTGGAATCATTTTTAATGCCCGTCTCATTTGGCTGGTTCATACTTGTGATGACTTTTGATGAAGCTATTGTTTGTTTGTGAATAACGTTTGTTCTAATGATCCTATTTCTTGTTGTTGTGCACACCTGGACAATGCTTATACTTAAAGCCATTCGACACTACAGTTTATCTAGTACCGGTAAGTTATAAATGTATTATTTTATAATAATAGACCTAATTAGATTTTTTAAAAATGTTTTTGGATATAACTTTACACAACTCGTATTCAAGGAACGAAATATATAC
Organism: Pododesmus macrochisma; assembly: GCA_032359645.1. Taxonomy (NCBI): domain Eukaryota; kingdom Metazoa; phylum Mollusca; class Bivalvia; order Pectinida; family Anomiidae; genus Pododesmus; species Pododesmus macrochisma. The sequence goes on along the minus strand of JAUMGZ010182275.1, from coordinate 8,149 downwards.
AGATGTTGTTCTATATAGACATACACTATTTGCTATATAAATTCCGATGCGACATAAATAGTGGGTAACTTGTAAATACCTCGATGATTTGAGACTTTTACGAAAGAGTGCCACCGAAGTGACGTCTCTCCTTGTATAATCATAATAAAATTTCAAACAACAAGGACACAATTATATACAATACTATTTCCAAAGAATAACGGCATTTAAACACGCAAGAAAAATTGGATATCCACGTAACATTATACGTACCTTGATAGACGCCATGACACTCACATAAAGAATACAATTTAGACTTATAAATTTGCTTTAAAAATTGTCAATATGTCGGCGACAAGCTGTGCGTTGCTACATCATTTCCATGACAACTGCTTCGTTACGTAGGAGATGTGTTTATGTATCTGCCAATAGTTACATATACAGAAGGTTATTAAATTAACACCTGGAAAAACCCGTGAATGTTTAATACAAGCTGAAATATACATCTAAATTCACTTTCTGTGATTTTTTGCTTTATCTGTGACGGCATTTAGTGGAGCACTATTGCCTTAGTGTAGCGATTTCATGTATTTTAAAAGATTAAAAAAATTACAGTGCTACGGCCAATGTGTCCATAAATTAGTACTAAATTACTTCATTACTACTTACAACAATATTTATCGTTATGGAGAAACCTATGATTTTGAATGATGAATCAATAAACAGCAGTTGAATTGTCTATAGATTTGGGACTGGAATTCCGCCATTGATTTGCAAAGACATAAATCCTTCATAAACTTGAAATCCATTGTGTATTTGATAACGGTAGGCTTTTCTATAAATTTGAGTCCGCGATATTGAGTCGTAGAGTGTTAAGCGTAATTCCATAGTGACTTTCATCATAATGCTTTTGAAATATAAACAATATCTACCAAATTCTTGACATGGACACGTCAGTTAAATTAACTGTCGAAATAACGATCATCTAATACACGGCTTTTCAGTGCTCGGGAACATATAATTGTACCGAAAAGTCTTGTGTTGGATGAACGGAGTGAATTTCTAATTCCTGTTTTGACTACGCGCACATTTTAAATTTTGGCAAGACAAATTTGTATTATTATTGAGTATTATATTTGGCCATCATAACCATCGTGATTTTTGTCACCGTTGCCTCATTGGCTCTGTAACTTTAATTTACTGAAGTCTTGTCTATTCAAAATTAATTCTGCTCTTGCGTCCATTAATGACAGCAGCTTAGAGCAAGATCTGGGGTTCGCGACGGGGTAATTCATATTTATCATATTTATCGGAGGCAAGATTCAGGTTGCATTTTGGTATTTCTACAATGGTTTGTAAATGTGTTATTTCGTAAAATTGTGTAAATAGTACAATAAAACACAATAACACAATCCACGTCTCTGTCATGTTTCTTTTTAGTCCACTTTGACTTTCTTTACCAATCCGTCTGTGGTCGTCTTCGTCCGTCCGTCCGTCCGTCCGTCCGTCGTTAACTTTCACATTTTAAACTTTTTCTCAAAAACTACTGAAGCAATGTTGACCAAATTTATTGTAAATGTTCCTTGCATTGGTCCCCTTTCAGAAGTAATTTCGATGTTGCCAAATACCATCGAATATGGATGTCGTGGCTCCTGGTTGGCTGAGTCAACTTCTGGTCATGAACCGTTCTACAGAGTTTTTATGAAACTTGAGTGCATGTTTCTTTTTATGATCCCCTGTCAGAATTTCGTTCGGTGTTGCCGAATTCCATCCAATATTGCCACGTGGCTTCTGATTGAATGAGACATGTTCGTCTTCGTGTCAAGAAATGTTGGACAGTTTTTAACGAAACTTGATGAAGATGTTTCTTACATGGTCCCCTTTAAGAGTTGTGTCCGATGTGGCGGAGCTTTATCCAAAATGACTGACTGGATTAGACATTTTTGACTTTTCAAGAACTGTTAGTCAGATTTTCACGAAATTTGATATGGATGTTCCTTGCATGGTCCCTTTTCAAATGTGTGTCAAAAGTTGTCAAATTCCATCCAATGTGACCATCCTGGCTTCTGATTGGCCGATACATTTTGACTTCTTGTTTCAATTTCTACTAATAATAGGCTGATCTGTTTTATAAAACTCTTGACAGATGTTCATTGCATATAACAAAGCATATTGAGTTAAGAATCTTACCCTTGGGTTTTAAGCTAGTATATACAATGCACTGACTTTGTTGGTTTTGTAAATAATCTTTATTAAATCTTGTTGCAAGATAATCTTGCATTGTTAATGTATCCAGGTGGACGTTAAGGCCCAGTGAGCCTCTTGTTTCTTTTACGAGTGTTCAATTACATTTCGTTGAAACTAGTCCAACTATAGACAAAAAACCCAGCAGTGTTTAATATATATGAGCCAAATCAGTACATATTGAATCCATTTGTCTGAGGTAATTTGCAACTAGTCAACTATTTGAAAAGCATACTACAAATATGAATTTTGTTTGTCCCTCAGATTGAAATCATGTACTGTTTTTGTGTCTAGTTTTTAAATAGAAGTTTGTGAAGTTTCGATTTTTTGTAAATAATTGTATTATTGTTTTTTTCTGCGTGCGCCCAATGTTTTCCTTTTATTCGCTCATGTCAAAGGACTTACGGCTTTTGAATATCGCCTTGGTTTTCGTATTTACTATTTTATTTTGTGTAGAGTTTTATTTTTCCTGATTGAACAATTTTTATATATCTATACCAGTTGTCATTTCGTTTTCCTTACAGAGTTCGATAGATGGTTCGTATGGAGCAGGTTATCGAGGGGTGTTTAATGGAGAGTACGTGGTGCTGATAGGAGTTGGCATCGGAGTTGCTCCAATGGCGTCAATTTTACAAAGTATAGTGTACTATAGTTTACTAGCTAAAAAGAGAGAATTTTCATACTGTAAACCCGAATTTTTGTTTTGAGGAGGAATACTGTGGAATGAAAGTATAAAAAAGTTAGTTGGCAATATGATCGTGATGTCGGGTAATTTTGATAATATTTAAATAAAATTGATAAGGATTTTAGTGATTATCACAATTGTAAAATTTACAAACGGAAATATCTGTCTTATTAAGCTTTCCCGTTTTTGACTGTTGTATCTTAGAAACCGTTAAACGATTCTTTCTGAAATGGGCTATCGGATTGTAAACTTTATTGTATAGGAATAATAAAAAAGATACTTCTACACTTGTATTACATGAATTTAAATATATCGTTTATATGTTTTTTCTTCATCAAGTGTCGTCATTTGTTTTGATTGTGAAGTACTATTTACTATTTTCTATTTGATTGTGGACGGTTAGTTGTGGAGATGATTTACCGCACAATGAAGTAAATTTACTGAATTTTTGAATGTATGTTTATACTAAAGACTTCAAGTCTCATGTGAAAGGTCGGAAGGTTGACGTCTCATTAAAAAGTTTAACCACAGTACCTGGTTTCGAGCTGGGTAACCGTCCTCAGCCGGACCGCATGGATTCCTAGTCTTGAGAATTGTTGTGATGTCAATTTAATTCCTAACATGCTGGTGCTTAATTGTTTGATGCAGCTTTTGTTTGTTTGTCAATGTCTCTCGTTCTGTTGATTGAACTCAACTCCTCAGAAATGTTTCGAATGGTTCGTAAGTCATTTGGCATTGATGGAGATAGATCAAACAGAAATGTTTTGTTAAACCGATAGGACTGGAAGAAAACCTGCGACAGGAAAGGGAAAACAAAGCAATAGGGATAGGTCAGAAAAAAGGATGAGCCCATGCAACGGCGTTTCCGCCTTCTCCTATATCGAACTTTGCATGGGCTTCTTCGTCGTGCCAGGAGGTTAAAACTTTCATGTACACGGGACCGCCAGCTTAGCGTACCCTCCGAAGGACGTGCTGATCTTTGTCTGGTCTCATTCCTTTAACCTGTCTGACTTGAGTGACTCTACCAGGAACACAAATTTCAGCCAGCATAGCTTTCAAGGTCATCGAGATATTCAAACCTCCCACCACGATAAGGTGTCAAGCACAGAAAGGCAAGCAGAAATGGACAATTGTAGGAACGATGTCCAACTATTCATCGATGTACATTTATATATGACACCAATGAAAGATTTTTACCGATACGAAAGGAGTGGGTTACATTTAACTGTTGATTTAATGCATAAACGGTACAACAAAGATATGATTACTGGACTACAAACTCGGTCTCACTAGAATAAGCTAAGTTCAAGGCCAAGTCATGTCATGTAGGTTAAAAGTTACTGTGATTGGCATACACAACAAATGAGTCCCTACGTATGCATATAAGTGGTTCCATGTTTGCGCTTTACAGCGCCATGAAGTGTATTTATTCAATTTTTAAATGTATGTTTGTACATAAGACTTCTAGTCTCATATGGGGAGTGGGAAGGTTGAGGCCTCATTAATCGGTTTAACCACACCGCCTGGTTTCGTGCTGGATGACCGTCCTAAGTCGGTCCGCATGGATTACTAGTCTTGATGTTTGTTGTGATGTCAATTTAATTAATTACATTCCGGTACTTCATTGTTTGACGCAGTTATTGTTTGTTTGTCAATGTCTCTCGTTCTGTTGATCCTATTCATACTGTTTTTCGACATAGATTAAAATGGTGTAATCTGCATATCAATATACATGCCAGTGTTTTAATTATAATTGTTATATATGGTATGCTCAAAAGGGACCTTATTAGAAAAAGGTTCATAATATTCTATACATTTATTCCATAATGAATTTTTAACGTTTTTAGTTATTTATTGACAATATAATTATTCAATACTTAAGAGCAGTTTTTCGTAATAGCAAAAATGAAATAGTATTTTTGAATTATATAGTGATATGTAGTCGCGAGATAAAAATGTATATGTATATTTAGCCAGGAGCAGTTGGTTTGTTCTGTTTAACATCTCTTGTTGTCTATCAGAATTTTTAATCAACAAAATAACGAGTTCATTTAAACAAAGACTGTTGAACTTTATTTATCTTAATAAAATGAAGTGTACCGCCGAGTAGAGCTGAAGATTTGCAAAATATATAATAAAGTTTTATTGTCATAACAATTTTATAATGGTGAAAATTTCGTATTAAGAGCAGCAATAAACGTTTATTCTTTGCGGACACATGTTTGTATCTTTCTTTCGATAGAATAATGGGTGTTCGGTCCAGATTGACTTTTCCCATACAAATCCCGTCCGTTGTCCGTCGTCGTCCGTCGTTAACTTTTCATATTTTAGACTAAACCACTGGTAGGAAGTATCCCTAGGGGAAGGGGATTCAGATTTGTTAAAAAGAAGGGGCTTGGTCCGCAGGGTGCACCACTAGGGGGCCAAAAGGGCAATTTGTCAAAACTTCTAAAAAATCGTCTCCTAATAAACTAGACGGCCTATAGCTTAGTGTTTTGGTGTGCAGTGACTTTAAGGCATGGAAAACCAAGTTTGTGCAAGGCATGACTCTGGAGCGAAAAATAGGTTATGCGTTTTATGGTCAAAGTTCAACACTATAGCAAATATGTAAACTGTTCACATTGTTAACTTCTTGTCCAAAACTACTGGACCAATTTCATCCAAACTTGGTAGAAGTCATCCCTGGGGAAAAGTCATTCAGACTTGTTCAAATGAAGGAGCTTGGTCCCAGGGGCGCTACTTTGGGGCCTAAAGGGGAGGGATTTGAATAAATTGCAAAAATCTTCTTCTAATAAAGTAGAAGGCCTAGAGCTTAATGTTTTGGTACGTAGTATCTTTAGGCAATGGAAAATCAAGGCTAGACCCTTGGGTCAAAAATAGGTTACACTTTTTTGGGTCAAAATTCAATACTATAGCAATTCACAGTTTTGACTTCTTGTCCAAAACTACTGGACTAATTTCATCCAAACTTTGGTAGATTTTACTCCTGGGAGAAGGGAATTCAGATTTGTTCAAATGAAGGGGCTCGGTCTCAAGGGCGCGCCACTTTGGGCGCCTAAAGGGGGGAAATTGGAATTTTTTGAACAATCTTCTTCTAATAAACTAGAAGGCCTAGAGCTTAATGTTATGGTTCGTAGTATCTTAAGGGCATGGAGAACCAAGAATGCTCAAGGCTTGACCCTTGGATCAAAAATAGGTTACGCTTTTGGGAATCAAAGTTTAATACTATAGCAAATAGTTAACTTTTCACAATTTTGACCTCTTGTCCCAAATTACTGAACTAATTTCATCCAAACTTGGTAGAAGTTACACCAGGGGGAAGGAAATTAAGATTTGTTCAAATGAAGGGGCTCGGTCCAAAGGGGGCGCCACTTTAGGCGCCTAAATGGAGGGAATTGAAAAAATTTGAAAAATCTTCTTTTAATAAACTAGAAGGCTAAAGCTTAATGTTTAGGTACGTAGTAAATTTAGGGCATGGAGAAACAAGGTTGTTCAAGGTTTGACCCTTAGGTCAAAAATAGGTTACGCTTTTGGAGGTCAAAGTTCAATACTATAGCAAAAAGTTAACTATTCACAATTCTGACTTCTTGTCCCAAACTACTGAACTAATTTCAACCAAACTTGGTAGAAGTTACCCCTTGAGGGTAGGGATTTAAGATTTGTTCAAATAAAGGGGTTCGGTACCAAGGGTGCTCCACTTTGGGGGCCTAAAGGGGACAACTTTGACAAAATTTTAAAAATCTTCTTTAATGAACTAGAAGAACCAATTGCTAAATGGTTTGGAATATATTTCATTTTAGAGGTTGGGAAAATACTTTTGTTAAAGGCATGACCCTGCGGTTAAAAGTATTCAAGTGCCAAATATTTACTTTAATAGACCTGTTTCAACCAGATGGACGTTAACGCCTAATGTGCCTCTTGTTGATTTATTGTAGTTGTTTATTCTCTCTATGCCCTGCTTTCCTTGATTTGACTGAAGCATTGATATGTTTTTGAATAGCGTCTGGTATGTTTGATCGATATGAACCGAATCGAAGTTTTATGATCGATTGTTCCCATACAAATCTCGTCTGTCGTCCTCAAATATGGACTTTTACATTTTCTCCGAAACAGCTGGGTCAGGTTTGACCAAATTAAGTACTACGCATCCTTTGGAGAAATCTAGAGTTTTATATGATTAAAATGATTGGCTGCGACCATTAGCGGGTGTCATTTGATACAATTTAAAACAATTTTCTCTAATAAACTAGAAGAAAATACTTGCATATGTAGTAACCTTAGAGCACCGAGAACAAAGTTTGTTCAGGGCGTGGCTAACTTTTTTACATTTATGACTTCTCAAAAACAACAAGACCAATTTTTATGAGGAAGGAATATTCATATCTATTCAAATAAACATTATTTACATTGTTTTTCATATTGATATGAATGATTATTTAGATTACACATACTTTTTTTTTTTTAACTCTGCTTTACTTGTTTATAAATAAGGTTCACGTATGAATCACCATCCTCTCTCCTTTCCCCTCTCTGTCTTCCTCTTCATTGGAACATTTTCCCTTTACTCTGTCTCCCTCCTTTCTGTTTCCTCTCTTCCCTTTTCTTAAAGTAACATGTACACATAGTTAATCATGTATTGCCTAATGTATGCATGTCAGTGAATAAGAGTGAAATTTATTACTACATTAAATTGTGTTACCTATGTACATGTAATATGTAGAAAACTGTGGAGTGAATGTTTTTAATATGTGATTAAGTTATTTTGATAAAGTAAGTTATGCAATACTTATATATTTTATAGCTACAAATCCAATTTTAACCGAAATTGGGAGGAACTACCATTAAGAGAAAGCATTCAGATTTGTTAATTTAATGAGATTATGTAATTGGAGTTGCCACTAGGGTACAGGAAGAGACAGTTTGACAATTTCTTAACAATTGCTCTTGGTGCAACCGTTGGACATTAGTAGTTAAGTAAGTTCAGCGCATACCAGCGCGGTGGGCCAGAAGTTAGGGTTTTCGTTTCGTGCTGGTAGACGGGTACTAAAATTCCAGGTCATGGGATCGAATCCCGGTCGAGTCAAAACCTAAGACGTTAAAATTAGGCAATCTTAACACTCCCAACTAATCGCTCAGCATTACTGGGAACGATGAGGACTGGTTTGTTCGGTGTTAGGATAATGTGACCGAGTGAAGTATCATGTCAGTGTGTCTGCGGCGTGATATGTCAGTTAGACAGCA
>JAUMGZ010182263.1:0-25099 GCA_032359645.1 Pododesmus macrochisma | reverse complement strand
TTTAAAAACCCAAATGACTTTGTTAATATGAGTTATGCTTTTATAAAACATTAAATCGTGAAAAAAGACATAAACCATGTGTCAAAGGGTATTTGGGAGTTAATTATCGACATATCTGTTAGGTGATCGTCCTCGAACCTTGATAACAGCACTGATTCGATACGTTTTTATCTAGTAATAAGCTTCATATCTGGATATGACGAGTCGGCAACAAAGGTTGAACTTCTATTACAGTAGCTGTTTTATACCCACTTTGGTAATGATGATAATAGAACCAAGATCTGCTTATAACAACAAGTATGTTGTGATTGTTTGTAATCTGTCTCGCTTCGGTAATCGCTATTTCCGGAACTAGTACAGTGGAGTTCGATCAGGGTGGTATAGCAAATATGTTAATGATTAACATTTTTGACTTCTTGTCTAAAACTACAGGACTGATTTCATCCATACTTGGAAGAAGACATCCCTTCTAGAAAGGGTTCAGATTTGTTCAAATGATGGGGCTCTACCTCAAGGGGCACCCTTTGGGGGCCCAAATAGGGAAATTTGAAGAAAAAAAAAAAAAAAAAAAAAAAAATCTTATAAACTAGAAGGCCTAGTGCTTAATGGTTTGGTATACATTTGATTTTAGAGCTTGGAGAAATAAGTTTGTTCAAGGTATGACCCTGTGGTCAAAAATTTTACTTTAATAGCCCTGTCTATTCAACAAGATGAACATTAAGACCCAATGGGCCTCTTTTTCTACATTAATTTTTCAAAGACAAACAAAAATTTAAAACATAATGTGTTGTTTGTTCAACAAGGAAATAGATGCTTTTCTAAGAATATATGTCAAAACTGCCAATCTGTCATCCTTTGTTAACTTTTGCTTTATACGACCTCTTCTCAGAAACTACTAGGCAGATTTCAAACAAATTTGGCTGGCAGGAAGCATCCCTGACCCCCCCAGGGGACATCACCTCTGTGACTATTGTGCAGATTTCAACTCAATATAGCCGGAAGTATCCGTAGGTTAAGGGGATCAAAATTGTACAAATAACTCCCTGAACCCCCAGGGGACAGGTCGGCGGGGTCTAAAGTGATACATTTGACAGTTTGCCTTTAACGACATCTCATTTGAAACTACTGGGCAAATTTTAACCAAATTTAGCAGGAAGCATCCTTAGGGTAAGGGGACTCAAGATTGTACAAATGATGTCCCTGACCCCCCAGGGGACGGATGGACGAGGCCAAAAGGGGTAAATTTGACAGTATGCTTAGTTACTTCTCCTCTAAAACTACTGGGCAGATTTCAACCTGATGGATGTTAAGGCCCAATGGCCTCTTGTTTGAAAGTAATTTTATTCAGACAAACAAAATAAAAAAAATATTGACCATCAGCATTTTTGATTAAAAATTATACAAGGGTGGGGCATATATTAAAGACGTTTAAAGGTTTGGACTTTTCCAATACAAATCCTGTCTGTTGTCCGTCATTGTTAACTTTTCACATTTTCGACTTCTCCCGAACCTGACTGGACAAATTTCATCCAAACATGGTAGAAAGTATCCCTAGTGGAAGAAGATTCAGATTTGTTCAAATGAAGAGTATTGGCCCCCAGGGGGCACTACTAGGGGGCCAAAAGGGGGTAAATTTGACAAAATTTTAAACAAAAATCTTCTAATAAACTTGAAGACCTAGAGTTTAATGATTGGGCATGTAGTAACTTTAGGGCATAGAAAAATAAGTTTTTTCAAGGCATGACCCTGGGGTCAAAAACAGGTTATGCATTTAGGGGTCAAAGTTCAACACTATGGCAAATGTGTCAACTTTTCACATTTTTGACTTCTAGTCCAAAACTTCTTGACCAATTTCATCCAAACTTGGTAGAAGGCATATCTAGGGGAAGGGGGTTCAGATTTGTTCAGATGATGAGGTTTTGAAAATTTGACAAGTCTGGAGTTTGAGTATTGCATATTATCTTAAGATAAAATATGATGTAACCTTTATTATAAATATGGACGTGTACTTGTTGATTGTATTAACTGCTTGCTGACGATTGTCATTGTAATAATTGTATTTTTCTTATTATTTTATTTCTTAGTTAAGCATGAACTTAAGTTCAATTTACATGTACTGTGCATTGACAACTACTTTTGGCATGAAAAAACACTTAAAAAGCATCAAATCTCTTAATTAGATGTTCTTAAAGACTAAAGTACTAGAAATTTGCCGTCAGTAGTAGACATTTTTGAGATTCTGAAGCTGACATATCTTCAGAGCTACATATGTTAATGTCAATAGTTGTATAATGTATATAAATACATGTATACTATGATAATTATAAATTCTGTTAAACAATGAAAACAACAATGAAAAGATTTGTTTATTTGATGTGTTAAGGGCTTATAGTCCGATCAACAGCTAAGGCCATTTATGGACATGCCAGTTTTACTGGTGGAGGAAACCAGAGTACCCGGAGTAAACCATCGACCTACGGCAAGTCACTGGCAACTTTCTCACACTAGGCCGCCCCGGACGGGAATCAAACCTTGGAGGTGAAAGGCTCTTATGATTACAAGTCGGAGACTTTAACCACTAGGCCACCCCGGCCCCAACAATGAAAAGAACAAAGCAAACCACATAAACATTTGGTATTGGGAAACAGTCTCTAAATTACAAAAACAGTAAAGTAAAAAAAAATCGAAAAGAAGTCTCTTTTGAAAAAGCTAGAAGTGAAATCAGGGGCTCTTAATTGTTAAGCATGAACTTGTTGGTATGTGCAAATCTGATTTTGTAATACATGCTCCAGTGTCAGAAATTGTTGATACCTTGATTCATTATATTATATCAGGAAGTTAGCATTCAGGGGAACATAGCATTTCCTGGAAAATAACTTTGAATTTAAGCAGTGAATATTTTTAAGGGAGTAGATTTAACTATAATGTGAAAAATGCTTTTCTTTTCTGATAACTTGTTAGGTGATCATTATTTAACTGTCATAGTGTATGACACTTTTGTCATGATCAGTTGAATATTCAATAACATTATTGTTAGGTGAATAACACTATTGCTGGGTATATTAGACTTTTGTTAAGTGAATAACACTATAGTTAGGTTTATTAAACTACATGTATTGTTAGGTGTATAACACGACTGTAAGATGTATTACACTATTATTATCTATATAGGACTATAGTTTGGTATAATACACTATTGTTAGGTAAATTACACTATTGTTAGTTACATGTATATTGCACTATATTTAGGTGTCTTACACTATTGTTAGGTATATTACACTATTGTTAGGTATATATATAGCACTATTGTTAGGTGTATTACACTATTGTTAGGTATATAGCACTATTGTTAGGTGTATTACACTATTGTTAGGTAAATTACACTATTGTTAGGTACTGTACATGTATACTGCACTATATTTAGGTGTCTTACACTATTGTTAGGTATATAGCAATATTGTTAGGTGTATTACACTATTGTTAGGTATATAACACTATTGTTAGGTATATAGCACTATTGTTAGGTGTATTACACTATTGTTAGGTAAATTACACTATTGCTAGGTACATGTATATTGCACTATATTTAGGTGTCTTACACTATTGTTAGGTATATTACACTATTGTTAGGTATATAGCAATATTGTTAGGTGTATTACACTATTGTTAGGTATATTACACTATTGTTAGGTATATAGCAATATTGTTAGGTGTTTTACAGTATTGTTAGGTGTATTACACTATTGTTAGGTGTATTACAGTATTGTTAGGTGTATTACACTATTGTTAAGTATATTACACTATGTTTAGCTATATTACACAGTGAATTACACTATTGTGGGTATATAGCACTATTGTTAGGTGTATTACACTATTGTTAGGTATATAGCACTATTGTTAGGTGTATTTTACTATTTTTAGCTATATTACACAGTGTATTACACTATTGTTAGGTGTTTTACACTATTGTTAGGTATACATGTATAGCATTATTGTTAGTTGTATTACACTAATGCTAGGTATATTACACTATTGTTAGGTATATAGCACTATAGTCTGGTGTATAACACTATTGTTAGGTATATAGCACTATAGTTTGGTGTATAACACTATTGTTAGGTATATATCACTATAGTTTGGTGTATTACACTATTGTTAGGTATATAGCACTATGGTTTGGTATATTACACTATTGTTAGGTATATATCACTATAGTTTGGTGTATAACACTATTGTTAGGTATATAGCACTATAGTTTGGTATATTACACTATTGTTAGATATATAGCACTATAGTTTGGTGTATTATACACTATTGTTGCTGCGCTGGCCCTATCATTGATATTGGAGTAAATATTTTAGACCCCTCCGCTGCTGTGGCAAATGTGACTGAGGCATAAGTCAAGAATGGTTAAACAATGGTATTTCACATTCAGCTTTACTAGTTTATATTAATTTTATATATATTTGTATTGTGACTATAAAGGCATTCTATGAATCTAGTACCTGCTACAGACAGTCAGCAAGATTCATTTGCCAATAACACTAATTGCTCCTTGTGAGACCTTTAACCCGCATAATAATACCATACAATGTTTTGTGCCAGCTCTACTTTTTCTTTGCTAGAAGGCTTAGTGCTTAATGGTTTGTTATGTATTGAATTTAGGGCATGGAGAACCAAGTTTGTTCAAGGCATGACCCTGTGGTCAAAAGTATTCAAATTTACTTTAATAGGCCTATTCAACCATATGGACATTCAGGCCCAATGGGACTCATGTTTACGATGACGTCCGACTCTATGCATCACCTCATGAACATGACTAAATCACATTTAAATTCTTAAGTGCCACTAGATGGATTCAATGACAAGGCTGATATGCTGAGGAATAGTTATGATAGATGATAAAAGATGAAATAATGTCAAGATTGTACCTCATGTTTATGTATCTATATAATATATGATATATATAGTATTATACTCATTGCTTTGTAAAAGACTAGTTATGAACTCCCTTTTCAGAAATTAGCTCATTGTTATTAACTGTATACTTATACTAATAGATGTTTTTTACCAACTTTATTACTACAGTAAGGAGAATTGATAATCTAAACTCTGATAGGATAAATTGACTTTAATATTATTGTTTATTGAACTAATTCAATGTTATTTTAATATTTGATTGCTGTTTTTATATAACTCATTTTTGGTAGACATAATGAAATTGCAAGATATCAAATTTTATTTCATGCATTGATAAGTGTTTGTACATACATGTATACATGTACAACATTATATAAAACGTTGATGATGGCATGCCATGTCATATTCTCGCGCGGATGGCTTGACTCCTTTGCCCCCAAGTACTCTGATCACCATATGCTAAAATAATTTGCTATAAATGTAGAACTGATGATTATGTTTGATTTGATATGCTATAAGACAATATTATAAGAAAAATTTGTTTGACCCCCAAGACCCCACCCCTTCTGGCCTGGCCCCTAGAAGTAACATCAAAAATCTGAAAGTGTTGTGCCCATTCCCATACGTATATCTGCTATGTCCCAAAGTTTCAAGTTCCTATTTCAAATAGTGTAGAAAAAGTTATTTTTACCTTTATCAGAGTTATATATCCCCAAGTGCCGGACGGACGCCGGAGTCGGGAGACAATCGCAATATTCCCACTTTTCTTCGAAAGCACAGTAATAAAAAGGAAAAACTGTTATTGGTTGGGAAATAAACTTGAAAAACTTATCATTGAGGGTATAAAGCATAACACACACATAATAGTATTCTATATCATTTTTATTTGATATATAAATCTGATTTGTTTAAAGCAATAAATATCAATATTTAACAATACTTCACGTATTAAGACAAAAACAATGAACATAATGACACCCTGGCCAAATGAACGCACCATTGGATTTATCACAGTAACCATACATATGTATATAAGTATATAGCTATATATCTGATCTATCCCTCTAGAGGTACACACTATAATATTGATATATTCATTGATACTGTCTATAGGCATACTGTTACACAGCATTGATGTTTTAAGAGGTCATGCTGTATTAGACTGCATGTATGGTGTTGTCTGCATGCTTCTATTTCATTCCAGTTTTACTACTTATTAAGTGATGCAAAATACTTCTAACATTTTAAATAACTATCAGTATATTTACATGTCTACATAATATATGTATAGTATATGTATAGTATTTCTTCTAAAAATGGAAAGTAGAAGCTATATCCTGTATCCATAAGAACAATCTGTCGAAGTAGAAATAAGGTCCCTCCCTTTTATTAAGGCTAATAACCTTCAAAGTAGGAGAAAAAGGACTGATTAGCTTGTCAGGATAATGTGACCAAGTGAAGTATCATATATAAATGAACCTTTGTATCCAGTTTTTAGTTCTTAAAGAATATTGATCCCTTTAAACAAAAACATGGCCACCTGTTAGCCATCTTGTTATTCTGAAACATTGGTACGTTAACTTGCTCTATACATGTGTTATTTACCATTACATAAGAATATGAAGTCTTCTAGTATTGATTTCTTTATTAATTTAGGTTTTAATTTTTTTGACAGACAATACTCCAATAAATATCTTTTTAAATGAGTTTCATGTCTGTATCATATATTAATTGGTTGTAGGCAAATACTTGAATAAAAAAATAATCACAAGAGAATTTCATATACTGCTGAGGAAATAGAAGAATCAATAGTTTACACATATATAATAATTTTATTTACTGTGTTATAAGTTCTAGATAATACATAGTATTACATAATAGGTTATCACAATAGTTGAAAAATGTACAATGCACTCCCAGCCATATGTCTCTATTACATATTACTAAGTTCTAACATAGTAGGCTAAAAATTCAGTCAGAACCTTATACCGTAATATATAGTTATTTTGTTACATAGTGTTATTTGTAGTCTAACTTTATTTCTTCATGTATTTTGACATCATTAGCTTGATAAAGCATTTTAGTTTCAGTATCCTGATTTAAACAGAACTCAAATTAATCTGAATGATTTCTCATTTTGTCATAATCTTCATATGTTGTTAAAGTACATGTTATGTTTTGATTTTTCAGGAACAATTCAGCCGAAGATGGCACCAAACCATGACACATTTCTTCTGTGGGCTGACAGCACAGAAGACAGAGACATGTGGGTCAAGGCCATTAGGAAGGTCATGCATGCTCCATTTGGGGGAGGTAACAAACATATTGTGTATAAGTGTTTAGTTATAACTTTACAGGGTTAGTTACCTATGACAACTGTTCTTATCAATTAGAATATCATCATACCTGCCAAGTCTCTCCAATAAATAGTGAGACTCCCTTTTTTTGGGCTAAAATCATGGTCATTCACGCATTATCTCCCCATTGAAAATTCCTATTTTCCCTGTTATTTCTTTCTAAAACATTTAATCTCCCCCATTTGAAAGTTTCAAGTTTGGCAGGTACATGTATATGCTTCATAGTACGCATGTGGGCTGACTACAAAAATGAAATTTGTTGTTTGATGATGACTGCCAAAGGTGAAACATTACAAGTAAGTAAGCTGATGTAGAACTTCACAGGTCACTTTCCATGCACAAATTTGTGTGATTCACAATAATAATAAGAATAAACACAGTTGCCAACTCTCCCTATTTAGGAGGGAGTCTCCCTATTTTTCACACACAATTTTCACTTTTGACAACCGTATAATTCCTAAACCTTGCTAATCAAACTTGCTTCAACTTAGTGCATTGAACAGAACTGCTTAAAAGAGGCAGTTTACACTACTACTTTATCATATAGGGCATTGCATATAGGTACTAAAAACATTTTAAGATTTTACTACGCAGTTTCTCCCCCATGAAAATTTCAAAAAGTTGGCAAACTTGTATGAATAAAATACATTCCAGATTTTATTTCATTTTCAAGTGACCCACATTTTGCTTGGTAAAATTACTGTGAACTCTGTTTTAGAAAGAAAAGAAATCATTCGGTATATCGTGGTTTACAAAGCTTCCTCACCCCAAACTACACATTAACTTAACCATTCTGTTACTTACAGTCTTCATTTGTTATCAGTTATTTAAACATTTCCATAATGAATTCTGTTTTATGAGGATATATAATGTACATGTATGCTTTTGCAGCTATTTTTGGTCAAAGTATAGAAGAAACAATGATCTTTGAAAGGAAGCAAGGTCGTACAATTCCTTATATAACAACCCATTCTGTTCAGTTTTTACGTACATATGGTATGGAAACTGAAGGCTTATTTAGGTAAGATATTTTAAAATATTTATTATGTTACCACAAGTTTTGCTGTTATAATTAAATGCTGCATCATCAATATTTCTACTTGAAAGTTTTCCAAAATCACACTTGTAACTTAAACTGGTTAGATATTTGAAGAAAAGAAAAACCTATAAATGGCAATCTGTTATTGAGTTTTATCCCTGCAGAAGTGTTCAATTGCTGGATGATTAGTCAGGTACCTGTGTTTCATTGTAAGGATGTCATAAATAAGACTTTGATAGTCATTCACTATGATGTACAGTAAGATGACCAAGTTATGATTTGATAGTAATAGATCATCTCAACACAAGTTTATTAGATGTTAAGGTTATTCAAGTGACAGTTGATTTGTATTAGTTATTTATTGTTATGATATTTGCAGAATGGCTGGCAGAGCTTCGTTAGTCAAGGAATTGAAGGACAAGTTTGATTGTGCAGAGAAAGTAACATTTGATATCTCAGAGGGAATAGATGTTCACTCAGTGGCTTCATTGTTAAAAGCTTACCTCAGAGAGCTCCCTGACTCCATTATACCAGCCAAGTTTTATCAGAAGTTTATGAACATTGCTTTAAGATTTCAAGATTCAAAGTGTGAAGCGAAAACAAAGGAGGCAGTCAGTGATGTTAAACAAATAATGCGTGACATTCCAAGTGATAATTACAATGTCTTGTCTTATTTATGCAAATTTTTCTCTGATGTTGGTGATAATTCGAATATCAACAAAATGACAAAGACCAATCTAGCAACAGTACTCGGTCCAAACATAATTCGTAATGTTTCTGAGGTAAACACTCCAGAATTACTCATGGCAACAGCAGACCTAACTCAACAATTAGCCTTCATGTTACTATGCCATTACAAAGATATCTTTTCGCAAGAAATAGTAAATGGTTCAATGGCATCTCCAAAAATAGAGGTCCCTGTTGAGAATCTTTTAGATCTTAGTCCTGTAATGTTATCAGAAATAGAAACACAACCTCTGAACCCTATTCGAGCTAGTTTATTGCAGGATTTAAAAGGTATATCCTTTATTGATGGTGCTTCTGAACCAGATATATTTTCAACTTCTGATAATTCACCAGACAGCCCACGGCTTTCAATGAACTTTGAAGCAAGTAGTAACAATAATAACTTAAGTAAACCTATACCTCCTAAAAGAAAAAGTAAGATTCAGCGAGGTCGAAGACTGAGTGAGAGAGCCAAAAATGATGCTACGTCCCCACCACTCTCTCCTAACTTGTATATAGGTACTCTTTCTCTAGGTCACTCACAGCAGAAGTCACCTGGTGTCCATAGTAACAGTTTAACAAAACAAGAATCTCTCTCTTTAAGTGAAAGTAATGAACAAGAGGAATTGGTCAAACTAAAGGCCACAATAGAAGAGTTAAAATGTAAGGAACAACAATTAGTTAAAAAACATGAAGGTCAGATATCGGACATTAAAAGTCGTCACAACAAAACTGTGAGTAAATTACGTACACAACTAGATACAATGAAAAATGTACACGATAAACATATTGTAGCAATGGAAAAAGAGCTGGAGAAAGAGAAGAGCTCACGAGAAGATGCAGTGAGTCGTATCGTCAGTCTACAGACACAACTACAGCACTATCAAACGACGTATGGTATTCTGCCATCATAATCGATCATTTGTGAACTCGAGCTGTTTGGTGAACTATTTAATCATAGTCTCTCATTTTGTAAACTAGGGCTTTTTGTTGAATTATTTAAAAGTTGATAAAATGTCTTTCATTCTTAAGATTTCATGACTGTATGTATTCATGCATGTTGACCACCAAGGAACTTCTGTAACCAACATTAACTTATCATTGATTACATTGATAAAACAAAAGTTCCTGAAAACTATGTACCTCTTTAAATGTATCACTTATTTTTAATTCATCTATTTGAGATGACAGTGACAAATTTTTTTAACTGTGGGATGACAGTTACAATGTTTTGTTTCATGCCTTCTTTAAGAACACTTGCAATTGATATTGGGCAATGATTCTGAATCCAAGGTCATAAATCTCTAAGAGTTTGTATCAATTACAAATAACAGTGAAAGAAAAGTGTTCATTACTCTGTAATGTAATTTTTCATTATTTGATGTCAAGAAGTTTTATGTACCAGTATATAAGTCAAAGGAAGAACTAAGATCCCTGAACGTTTTACAGTGTCAGTTGGTGCTACATTGTAACGTATTGCATATTGTTGTAAAAGTACTAATATATCCAAATTTAACTCTAAATGCAATGCTCAGGGTAGAATTAAATTAATTTTTTCACTTACAATTCAACCATTTAGTATTATTAATGAACATGTATTTGAAACAAGCACAAAATAAATCAAACATTTTTGTTTCCCAATTATCACAAATATGAAACATCCATTTTAAGTCTTACAATTTATTTATTTTTTACAAAATTCATGTGGGCGAAGTAACATTTTTCACTATTTACTTCTAAATGCACAGTATTTTTAAAAGTAATATTTCTCCTCAAAATTAGAAATGTCATTAATGTTTTTGTAATAATAGAACAAAATATTTCTTTTTTTACCTTATATATGTAAAACTAAAAAAGTTTGAGTTTTGTCATCCGTCTAGCTTTTTTTCTTTTCTTTTTTTAATTTGATTGTCATCTGAATTGCACTTTTAAATATATTGAATGGACCAGTAGTTATTTCTTTCAATGTATTTATTTAGATACTAATGAATGTGTCCGAAAAATGGTAAGAGAAAATCATTTTACTGTGTTTGGCATACTACCTTGACTGTTTTTAGTTAATCTGGACCAAAGATCCAAGGGGAACTTATCCAATTACAAATCCAATTGTGGTTAACTATTCACATTTTCCACTTCTCCTCCAAACCAATTAACCATTTTCAAAAAACAAAACTTGGTAGGATTCATTCCAGGGAAGGGTATTCAGATTTGTTTAAATGATGGGGCTCAGCCCCCAGGGGATACCACTAGGGGATAAAAATGGAGAATATTTGAAAAAACTCAAAAATCTAATAAAATAGAAAGTAGAGCTTAATGCTTGCATATGTAGTAAACTTTTGGCATGAAGAACCATTTTTCTTTAAGTTGTGACCCTGGGATCAAAATAGGTGACACATTTTGGGGTCATAGTTCAATGATGCAGCAAATATGTTTTGTCTTTTTGGTTGACTTCTCAAAAAATATAGGACCAAATTAAACCAACTTGTCACGAAGTATCTCCATGTGAAGGGAATTCATGTTTGTTCAATGATGGAGCTTGACCTCCATGTGGCACTATTGGTGCAGGTGCCACTATACTACGATATATCTAGCCTGTAGTGAAACTAAGATGGTCACTTGCACAATATCTAAAATTTGGTCATTCCCAACTACATGTGTAACTTCACATTGCAAATACAGTTTCTACATGGTAACAAGCTGCTTAAGCTTGCTTCATACAACATTCCTTCTTACATACAACATAAATTTGGCCAGTTTACTTACATGTTAGCAAACACATGCCATCAACTGCTCTCAATCCACTCAGACAAGCACAAAGTTAATATTGTAACATGCAATTTTCATCATTAGATACATGTAGCACTGACAAGTCAGAGGCTTCTACAGAATTATCATCAAGTGTATAGGGGTTTTATCCTTATCAAGTAAGAATTGTAAAGAAATCATGAATTTTTATGTTGTCATGAAAATAATCACGATTTTTACAACATTTGTGATTAAAGATTTTTTTAAATATATTATTACACTTTTAACTACTGTCAAGCCCTACACATCTCTTATGTCATGTTATCAGTTATAAGATAATGTATATTTTAACTTGTATAGAGTATATCATCAATGACTAACAATAAGTTACCAGTATTAGATATTGCACAATTTGACATGCACAAGGTATATTTCATTAACAATGTCTCGGTCTAACAGTAGGTTATTAGATAATGTATTTTTCAACTTGTCTACTCTTCGAGGTCATTCATCATTGTCAACATTTTTCAAAAAGTATACTTGGAGGAAGGGGGTTTCAAAATTAAACTTTTTACTCTAAACTTGTTTGTCTTCAACTGTTCTGTAGGCACTAACAAATGCAATAAATTTTTTGAGGAAGGTAGTTTTTTTTGTTGAAAAAGTGTATTTTTTGAACACTCATGAAAAATGTTGACAAATATGGATGACCTCTTAGATTATTAAAAAATTAATTCTCTGAATTTAAAACAAATACCGGTATATCATTATAGCTGCAATACCTGTTTTAACTGTTAGTCATAAGATTCAGCAGAATATGTACACAACAATAGTAACTTTATTTGTAGATATATATTATTTTTACCTTGTTTAAATATTGGAATGATAAAACTTGTTACCACAACTGTAAATTTATTCTAAGTATAGCAATACAAAGCAGTATAGGATGAACATTCATGTTCGTTCTCATCATATGTTAAAGTTTTAAAATACTCAAAAGTTTGATATGTTGCTACTGTCAGACAGATCTCTGTGTGCTGTTGTATGTGTATCAACATTCACCCATGTATTCATATCTGTCAGTATTTACACATTTGAAGTGGAATATCATTTTACAAGTGAATTATGTCATGCTGGTTTCTGCTTTGATTATTGATTGAATGATATGGTGAAGCAAAGTTCCATATCTATATGTTATACAATTCATATTTGAAAACAGGAAAGTTTGGGAAAATGCTAATGAATGATTTTCCCCCAATTTAACGTTGTTTATAAACAGTTCATGATTTTACTCTGATATATGATTACCCCTATGATATACAATGTAGGGCATTTATATCATATTAATTATATTAGGAAATACGGTTGGGGAATGTATCCTACTGTCATGAGCTTTTCTAATTATGCATGAGTTATTCTGATTATGCGCGAATGGTCTGTGGTCCGTCCTTCAACTTTCTTGTTTTGCATCTCTCCAGTATTAGTGAGAAATATGGTTAAAATAGTTAACAACCATTATAGGATGACTCTTCGTGACTTGTAGGTATGCAGAAGTAAAATAGGGTTGGTTGAAAAATACTGAATAGTTGACGTGTTGACCATCTTGAAAAATCTTTTTATCGCATCTCCTCTGGAAATAAGTTGTATACTTTCATTTTTTTAAGACGTGTTTTTAAAACTTGGAGTTCAGACCCTTTCTCTTACATGGAAGCAGATGGAGACTTGTGACTACTCTTTAATTGTTATTAAATTATATTTTCTGATTAACAAATTTTAACAAGATTTAGTCAAAATATTGTAAGTTCATGGTGAGTGTCAAGAAACTTCAGCATAAAGCTATTCCATTGCTAGGGTTTAACCATCTGATAACTACTTCAATGTTTATGTTATAACAGCCACACTATTGGTGAATACAAAATCTAATATAACTTTTATCAGTAGACATACGTATAGAAAGTAATAACTTATTTATTAGTGGTGTTTTCAGAGCCTCACAAAGCTGAGTTAAAGTCAAATTTAACGTAAAACTTCCTTTGAGTTTGTGTGTGAATTGTTGTGTTTAAAAGACCACAAAAGTGGTAACTGTTTTATAATTAGTTTCATAAGTTACTTTAAAATATTTCATTTGAAATAAAATGATGATAGCTAGTCTGCCTATTGTAGAATACTTTTATAAACATGTATATATGTGTAAAATCTGATTGTTATGCCCCCACACGACTTTGTCGGGGGCATACTGTTTTACCCTCTGTCCGTCTGTCCATCTGTCGGCGTCCACCTTCAGGTTAAAGTTGTTGAGCAAGTTATTTTCTTGTGTCATATCTCATTAAATACTTTGTTTATGGTCCTGTAACTTCATATGAGCATAGACAGGGGGTTACAGATATTTATTATGCAAAATATTATTGATTTTTTGCATGTTTTTGGACTTAGTGTCGTTAATCTGTGAGGTTAAAGTTTTGGAATTGATTATTTTCTATCATGCCATATCTCCTTCAATACTCTACCTATGCTACTGAAACTTCATATGAACATTGATGAGGTGTTATATGTGTGTGTTATCCAAAAAAGTTGTTGCACTTCTATTTTGATAATTTTTCCATGTTTTTGACTTAGTTTCATAAGTGATATCTAGATCTCCTGTAATATGTAGTTTACTTATTATCATGAAACATGGAGAGGTATGTATTATATGTAACAAATGAACTATATGGTCATATTTTAGGGGGTGGGGGGGGGCATTCATGTTGCACCAACATACATCTAGTTGATTTTAATTCTTTATTCATGAACAGTCCTGTGAAACTAACCTTGCTTCTTAACTATTGCAGCTCATTGTAGATATGTGTAAATAAGTATAAACTGAGAAAAAGAAATTTGTTTTATATTTATTTCATAACTGAGTGTCTCATTGAATTAGAAATGGTTTATTTACTATGTGATAATACTATTTAGTAAAAGTATAAAACAAAAAACTGTTTTGCTCAAGGAGTTTGAATGTTGCTCAAATAATATTTGATGGAGAAAGGATCGGAGAGTATAGATGTTTGTTGAATTTTGAAATGGTTTCATCAACGATAAATCTTGACATAAAATGTAGCTTTAACTGTTTGGAGAAATAACATAAAAATTATTTTGTATTCTATTTGCTGTCATATTACTCAAAAGTAAAGATTTCTACTGATTAAGATCTTGTATATTTTGACATTATTTATAAAATCTATCCTTTATTACCAGTTATGTTGGTACATGTATATTTTTTATTACCATATATTGAGTACTAGTCCACACTGTATCCATTAGATATAAGTCGTATTGTATAAACTTCATCACGTTGGATTTTAATATGGTTTTACTGTACTGTTTTTACAGTTAGTATCTATATTTTATTAGAACTGAATTTAAAAAAAAAAAATGAACTAAATACATATATTGTTTGGTAGTAAAAATCCTAGCACAGATGAGAAATATACAACATATGGACAGGCCTCGATGGTAGTCAAAATCCTAGTTCAGATGAGAAATATACAACATATGGACAGGCCTCAATGGTAGTCAAAATCCTAGTACAGATGAGAAATAAACAACATATGGACAGCCTCAATGTAATTTATAGCATATATTTATTGGATGTGATTTAATGTTAATTTATTATGTGTTATCAGCATATCATTAGGTTTTCACATGGCAATGTTTTATTTCTTGTTAGATTTTAATTGTTGTTGAGATATATACCTGACCAATATATAACATATGCTACGCACATATATACATTATATTCTATGAATTGTTGACTTATTATAAATGTTCTTGTATCTTGATTGCTAAGATTATGTGTGATAATTTGTCTGTTTATTTGAATGTGATAACATTTCTGTTTTAAATCTTTTAAATATATGAGTGTGCTAATTTAGATTTTTTAAGCTTATGTAACTTATATGTTGGTGCCTCGCCATTCTTGCATATATGTCATAATGTGAATGACATTCAACATGCTTAGTGATATGCTTTGTTAATATATGTGTGTTTTATATCTGTAGTCAAAAAGGTATACAATGCATTTTAGTCCCTATGAATAGTTTTTTCAGGCTATATAAAGAGAGTTGTACTAAAAATATGAATAATGTCTGTATAGACTGGATTTGGTGTCAGAGCCAAGTAAATAATTTATATCATAATCTCAATATTGACTGATTTTAATCTGTGTAAGAATGACATATTATAGTGATGTGATTGTCAATGCAGCAATCAGGGGACTCTTAATTATGTAAACAAAAAATGAAATCTATAGTTTGTTGAACTTAAGCTGCATGGTTTGCTTAAAGTAGTCTAACTTTGTGTAGACAAAGAGTTTGTATTGCACAATGATTGACATAGGGGAAGTTACTCTCTTACTAAGTAAATATATGTTATTTGTGAACAGCTGTATTGAATTTTAAGATAATCAAATGACACGACAAATTAACATGATCAGTAAGAGGTATTCAATTAATTATAAAGTAGGTTCTGTAGATACAAAACTATTTAATTACAATTTCTGCCATATTATGAACACAGGTGTCATTTATTATGAGATTAAACCAATCCTTGCCATAGTAGTTTAATTTTTAACTATGTTATATTTACAGATGTTTTTTTAATCCTTTTCTTACATTCCTAATTCATCTGATCTTACATACCTCTCGTTTTTGTACATTATCTGGTGTGTATTTTGTGGCACTGCAATATGTAGCTTATGAATTGCTTACACTATCATATCTTGCATGAATTTTTCATTTTTCATTCATCTTTTTTGACATCTCTCACAAAAAGGTGCTACCACTCCTGTTTGTATTTAAGATACTAAGAATCTTTCATATACGTGTGTGAAAAGATAGGGATATTCCACCCGAGGGAGTTTGTATCAATTATTACTCAGCTATGGTTTACAAACACTTACTTTTTAGAAACTCCTCTCTCTACAAAAGTAACGTTGTTGTATGAAAATTTATCGTTTAAATTTATCTTGTCGGGAAATTTCAATACTAATTGTCGGTTGCTGGCATAACATTTCTGTGTAAATGGCTATAGAAAAATGTACTTTGGATTTGTATACAAAGAGCGACAAACAGATAGATACCTTATCCATGGCAACAATTATGATTAAATCGTAATACCTTAGTGTTTATTGTTTAAGTGTTTATGTGTGTTGCAGCTTTCCCTGGATATAATCATACACAATGAACACAGACAAATAGAAAAATAACAATTTGTGGCATTCAAGATATAAAATATTCCTGGTTGCATGTTGGTCCCTAGTGTTCTATATGAACATAGAGTGTTTAGTTAAAACAGAATGTCCCATAGTCTTTTGTTTTTTTTCTTTTAAAGTTTTAATGTTTTAGTTTTATCACATCTCTATGCAGTATTGCCCTATTCTACATTATTTTGAAGGGTTATTTACTTTAAGCATGACATAAGTATGATCAAGGTCGTAAGGTACTCAATTATTACATAGAATGACATAGCATGAGATGCGTTAATTCATGATTTATCCTACCAGTCTTGTCACATTTGAATTCCAACTACATTTCTTTGTAAATACAAATATTTATCAAGAAAAGCCATGCATCCTTATTTTACAATATCTTCTTATTAATTAACAATTTTGTTGGAAAAAAGGTTGTGAAGAGTTGTTTCTAAACTAATTCCGTTAAAAATTTCACGAAAAAATTGTGAAAAGATTACCTGGATTCTTGTACTGTAAAAGCAGTCTAAAATATTATGATCTTCTAATGGCTCATGATTTAATTGTAAAAATGTGACAAAATTAACTAAAGAGATTACATGTACCGGTAGTTAATAAATAAAAGTATATAGTAAAGTAATGTAAGAATGAAACACTTGTGGTATGTACATGTTACTCTAATGCCCTTTTTGGTAAGCAGAATTTCTTTGTGCGCAGTAAATGCCCTTTTCGGGTAGTTAGCACCCTACCCTTTTGAAATCCTAGATGAAACACTGTCTATAAATGCTAGAAGTAACCTATTCTTGAATAGTGCAACAGTTGCTTGTACAAGTAGATCTCTTGATAATTTAGATGGTATTGCCTATTTGATGAATAAATCTGTTATTTCAATCAGCTAGATAATTTTGTGCCTTATATATCAATTTGATGTTAGAAATGTATTTCCAAGTATGATCGATTGTCTTAAGTAATATCTTCACAGGTGCAATAAATGCCTTAAGCAGGTGGTTGTTACTACATACATAAGTACTGTAATATATTATTATTGTGGGAGAAGTTGCTGCTTATTGCTAAATGTACAACACATTGTTATTGTTAGGACCATTATATTATCTGTTATATTTTTATTATAATATTATTGTACAATAAATATATACACCTATGAACAAGCATTTATTTTTATTTAATAACATTTTGGGAAATCATCCTGTACTGTTTCTTTCAAATTGTGTCAAACCTCATTCAATTTGATTAGATTACAGATCTCTTATTTCCGTCTCGATATGACCTATACACGAGCTAAAGGGACGCTTAACCCCAAAAAACAACAGATCTCTTATTTAGCACACAACGTTGTACTAAAGTGTAATTCCCCCTTAAAAGAAGTATTTGACCTTTGGCCCATTGGCCTTTGTTGTGTCAATACCATCCCTCATGCCTAATGTGAATGAAATCTGTTCTGTGAAACTTTAGTTATGACGTGGAAATAAAGTGTAATATTACCAATGTTAAAGGGGATTTACTCATATAATAAATGGATGACCCAAAAATAAATAAGGATCTTTATTATGTCTATATAAACCATAACGTCAATTGTGAATGAAATCTGTTCAGGGGAACTTGAGTTATTGTGGGGAAAGCAAAGTGTATTATTGACTATGTATTATGTAAAGGGGAAATAACTCTAATAGTGAAGGGCCAATTATCCTCAAATTAAATAGGGATCTTTGTTTTGTCAATTCCAACCCTTGTGTCAAATATGAATGAAATCTGTTCAATGACGAGGAAATGAGGGACACAAGACAATGGACCAAAGCAATTCCTAAATGTACACCAGTTTTGCAGACAAACATATTTTAGTACAAAAGTTTAAACCCTTCCTGATTATGCTTCTTTGACCACTCTTTAGCAATATTCATTCTCATCCATCCAGTGATTAATGGTTGACTGTATGCTGAAACATTAAGATGTTTACCTGGAAACTTGATATATAAATTACCAATGGCTTCGGGTGAGATCTTAAATTGAAGTCTGTGAAATTTCAAAGACTGCTGCCATGTGAGCATATTGATAATCCTGTTCTTGTTCATTTTTTGTGAACAGAAAATGATGTTGATATGAGTGAGATAGTTAAATATTTAAGACATCCCAAAAATTACAATCTGGTGAACTAAAACTTGTATGCATCTATCAACTTTAACAGTTGGATCAGACACAATTCTTTTGATGTGACAAGACTGATCAGATTACTGTTTACCAAATATTGGATTTCACATTTGCAAAGACCTGGAAACAACATAAGAGGATCTTAGTCTTATGGTCCTAACTAATACAGCAGACGGATATCAATTCTAGGATTATCATTCTTTTACATATGGTCATTGAACAAGAAGCCATGTCTTGTTAAGTCAACCAATGGATGTGTTTTATTTTCAACTGCCATTATAGCCACTTGGATGTACATTGTACACTGCAATAGTGCTGTCACACATCCAACCTGATTCGTCAGTATCACAAGTTTTTAGTACACCTTGAACCAAACCATACAAATGCTGTCTGTCCTCCAAAATCACTGTATAATTTCAACCAAACTTGATAGAAAGCATCCCTTGGGGAGGGCACATTCTAATTTGTTCAACTGATATGACGCAGTCTCCAGCGGGCTCCTCAAGAGAAAATTGGTCAAAGTTTTAAGAATCTTAAAACTTAAGAGGCCTGTTGGTTAATGCTTGCATAAACCCAAATGAGTTCATAATTTCACATCCTATAGATGAAAATTATATAATATGGGACATTGATTAACACCATTTTGAAGTATTTGATCAAATGAAGACATACAAGGTAATGTTCTATAATAGTTTATTTTCTGTGATCGATATATAAATATAATAGAAACAAAACTTGAAATAACTGCCCATAAAACGTGTGGGGTTGCTTTCACTCTAGTACAATAATAAATAGAAATAGAATCACACCCCATATAGAAATAAAATTAACAGGTAAACAGATGTACTTAAATAAGAAAGTCTCTGTGATGTCCAGAAACTTCATTTCTTTACATCTAACCAATTAACAACATAGACACAACATAGACTGTGATAAGAACTAAAGAATCAAACATTTAACAAATCTTGTTTGTCCAAAACACTACCTTAAATATAATAGATACAATGACTATTCACTTGTGAGTTAAATACATTAACACTGATAGGGGAAATTCTGTAATTGTCAATACTGAAAAATACCATCCATGCAGTGATCAAACAATATGTAGCTGCAAAATCTAAACTAGGGAAATAATCAGCCATTTTGTATTTTTTTATATTTAAAAGTACAGACCAGCTTTTATATTAGTAAACTTTAAATGTTTTGACAAACGAAATGAAACCTGAGACAATGGTGACTGGATGCTATTTAATATTATATTGAAAAGCCTCGGGATATAGCTGCATACTTAAATAAGGACATGGAATATTGAGATAACACTCTTTAATACTTCTTGTTTATGTGGAGATATACAAACGTCATAGATATGCTCTTTATAGGTCAATAGTACACATAAACAACAAATAACACAACAAATATTAAACAAAAACACTTTACAAATTTCATATTCATAAACTTTTCTTAATCAAATTTATCACGTTGCATTTACAAATATTTAGTACAGGAAGATGACAAGATTGCAATGCCTTCTGGTATGTATACAATTTTTATTACGGGAAAAAATCTTAACCTTTAAGACATATTTGTTGATTTCAGATGTAAACATCAGAGATAAGATTTAATGTCATCACTGAAAGCTCTGAAATGAACAGGAACTACCTTGCATGTGTTCTTATATACTTAGTTTTATTTTGTGAAGGCATTATAGACTGACTTCATAACTAAACATGACATTGCTTCTAAGAGCACAAATCAATTTTATATTACATTATTACCTTTCAACGTTAAATTAAGACATAGATCACTTTGTGCGCTCTCTCTCTCTCTCTCGTTTGAAACATTTTACTTACTTAAGGCTTTCATTGCAATGACTTATATAACTAGTAATGGTCCCAAAAACACTCCAATTACATATCTATAAGAGAATACAATCATCAATTAGTTTATCACAAAAGAGAACAGCCCCCCCCCTCCCAATTCTAAGAATAACATTAATAGTTATACAAAAGCAAGACTTTTCTTGTTATTATTGTGTTTATTTTCTTCAAGTAAATATGTGAAAACCAGGTAAATGTGGACCATTAATGAGCAAATAAATTCACAGTAATCTATTCTGATTAGATCACATCTAAATACTCTTTGATTGGTTACAGTTCACTACTAAATTCTGACTATAAATATTAAATATTACAAGATTTCTTCAAATACAGCATGAAAAACGCCAAGCAAAATTGTCCTGAGATTTTTATATTGACACAAGACAAACTATGTCAAGTAGAAAGGACATACATAAATTGGGTCAATTATTACAGAATATAAAAAAATTGCATTGAAGTGTAATCAAACTGTTTTTGAACATTTCCTAAAACATGTGTACATGTTTACAAAATAAAAATGGAAATCCATTAACATCACACAACAACATACCATCCAAGAATAATTCAGCATTCTGCTACATAACACAACTGAAATATTTATGTATACCAATATTAAGATGTATCATACATTATTTCAAACACGAACTATAAAAATGAATGCTTGTTAGTTGAATGCAGGAGATACTTGGAATGTCAAAGTGACTTGTCTTTGAGACAGTACTTTAAATGTAATTCACAAAGCTCTAAAGACATTGCATTGAATGTTGAAATAATGTAAAAAGATTCCCCATCAACTTAAACATTTGCATTGTAGTAAAAGATGACCCAGAGGATGGTAAATATCACCAAGAGATATAAATCTCTGTTGAATGTAAAGGACTCATTCACACACTGTTAATGTATAAAATATAATATTTAATGTTGCATTGATAATTGTCTAATCTGTATATATTTGTTAGCTCCTTGATATAGTATATGATAAAGCTAAATGTAAATTATGTAAAAAAAAAGAAAAGAAAAAGAGTTGCACATATTACAGATATATCATCATATAATGGGACCTACTTAAACAAACTGTTAACAGAATTCAGTGAACATGATAGATAAAGAATTGCTAACACAAAATGGTAACAGAATTCAGTGAACAAGATCGACAAAGAATTGCTAACACAAAGTGTTAACAGAATTCAGTGAACAAGATTGACCAAAAACTGTCAACACAAAGTGGTAACAGAATTCAGTGAACAAGATAGACCAAGAACTGTCAACACAAAGTGGTAACAGAATTCAGTGAACAAGATCGACCAATAACTGCTAACACAAAGTGTTAACAGAATTCAGTGAACAAGATCGACCAAGAAGTGTCAACACAAAGTGGTAACAGAATTTAGTGAACATGATAGACCAAGAACTGTCAACACAAAGTGTAAACGGAATTCAGTGAACACGATCGACCAAAAATTGCTTACACAAACTGTTAACAGAATCTGTGAACATGATCAACTGAGACCTACTAATACAACGTGTCAATGAAATTCAGCAAACATGATATACATAATAACGAGGTGTTTACACACGTAAAGATACTAAAAGTTATTACATATCATCCCTATTCTGATAAGTGTTAAATTAAAGGATAAAAAAATAACACAAAGAAAATATATCAATCATAGAGCAAAATACCACTTAAAGTAGAACCCACTTTAACATTTCAATTTTTTTCAGCATAATTATCTCTTAAAAACAAAAACAAAATGTTTGTGCAGTGATTCATATATAATCTTTCCATAATCATAAAAAAAATCAAACAATTTTGATAATAATAATAATAATAATAATAATTATAATAATAATAATTATATTAATAATAACAATATTGGATTGGCATTTGTACACTTTTGACCCTAGGGTCATGCCTTGAACAAACTTGATTCTCCATTACCTAAAGTTACTACAAACCAATAATAATAATGTGACTTAACGTTAATCATTAAAATACTAAACAGCAAACGTGTTAGCCAAACTGTGTAAAATTAATGAAGTGCTAAATCTATTACCCTCTTTATAAATTGTGTGCTCTGCACAATTTCTTGACTGGGTTGAAATATAATATCAATACGCGAGACTAGTTCATGCATATGCAAGCATTAATGAAAAGTAGAAGAAAACTCACAAAAGAAGAATTGACCTAATGTGTATCGATTTCAACATGTTATCCTAACGGATAGTATATTTCTGTAGTCTGCAAAATAACCAAGAAATAATAACGAAAGTAATGATGAAAAATATATGAAAACAAAGACAATTGTAAATGCTCCAAACTATATATAATCTTAGAATTATAAAATCACATGTACAAATAGTAACTACCTTGGTATGACTATATTAGTATAATATTAAACAATTAATTAAAAGAGTATTATGTTTTTATCAACCTGACTGTTTTGAACTCTGTTGTCTTAAGTTATATTTTAACAGTTGTAATGCATATAACTTGAAATATATGGTTTGAATTCATAAATTTTAGTGTGAATTTACTACAGATAATTTCTCACAATTTACTTAAATATAAGTTTATACAAATCTGAATGTACCAAATTGCATGAAAAGGAATTTTCTAAATATCGTTTTTTTTAATACACAACATAAACAGTTTTAAAGAGAAAAAGAAGAAAAATGTATTCACATGTAAGTCATTGTCGTTACGGCAGCAGTGTAGTCTCCTAAAAGAACATTTGATACAATCAAAACCAATCTAACTATTGGGAAAATATTACAAAATGTGCAGTTTTTATTTCCTGAACCTTTGACCTCTGATATTAAACCAAGACCTTTACATTTACAAAGTTTATATGAGTCATGAATACAATCAAAATGAATCTACATACCAATTATGTTAAAATATCGTAAGCATTGTTAAATTGCCCAACATTTTGACCTCTGAACTTCAACAATGTTACAGATCAAGTGGATATATTTCATAGCCTAGAGGATTGATTTTAATGACGAAATGACAATGTTTTAACAAGATCACTCAAAAATGAAAAAGATATGATGGTGAAAGTATCAGCCAATCAGTTTAATTGTAGATAAACTGAACATAACCAATAAGTTGTCAAACTTTGTCTAGGGTGATTTTATCAATTATAAATAAAGCGGAAACCATAAGTCACCCTAACTTTGTTCGGGAGTCTTCATAATCGTTGTTATTTTATCACAAACTATTTCTTTATCATTACTTAATCGTTCCATTCAACAAACAATGTAAATAGGTAAAATGTTCTTCAAATAAATTTAAAATTGCATTAAAATTGCTAAAGATTTGCATTGTTAAGTGCTATATAAAAAATATTGAGATAGATTGTTCTGCCCCTGAAAGACAAATCATAATCACAATTGTTGTTAGCACCTCTGACACTGTGATATGTTCATTTATTGGTTGGTGATTTTCTTCTGGTTACCATTTTCAACAACATTGCCCTCTTTGTCTGTACTATACACAGCTTCTAGGAAGCACCCAACTAACTCTGACACCATAGAACGGTCTGGAATACTCTGGGCCATTCCATAGATAGCACCCTGAAAAACATGGACAGTAATTGAACTAAACGTGACATGTCTCAAACAACTATATATATATATGTAAAGTAACAAGAGGCCCATGGGGCCTTAACGTCCGTTTGGATTGGCATTTGAATATTTTTGATCCTTGAACAAAGTATGTTCTCCATGCCCTTAAAGTTACTATACAAACCAAAGCATTATGCACTTCTAGTTTATATGAAGATTTTTTGAAATTTTTTGAAATTTCCCCATTTGGGCCCCCAAGTGACCCTCCCTGAGTACCTAGCTTTGTCATATGAACAAATCTGAATCCCCTTCCCCTAAGGATGACATCTTTGAAGTTTCGAAGAAGTTGGTCCAGTAGTGTTGGACAAGTCGCAAATGTGTAAAAGTATCATATCTGCTATACCGTATATACTCGTGGATAAGTCGCCCTCATAGTTAAGTCGCACCCCTACTTTGAGCCATCAAATCCAGTATA
>JAUMGZ010182252.1:2124-13906 GCA_032359645.1 Pododesmus macrochisma | reverse complement strand
TGTTGCAAAAATATAATTCTAAGTGTGTATATGGCAGTTACAAAACTGTTTATACCAGTACATGTAATGCCAGGCAAAACCAACTTGGAACTGCAGGCTCTCTATCATGTCAATCATAAGGTCTCCAACTGACATGATCCCTTTGCACTGTCTTAAACTCCCATATCAGCGAGAGATTTCAACATACTGTAGTTTATACAAAAAATACCTGTTAATTTATCATGTTATGTTAATTCAGAAAAAAAATGGATAACAAATTTTTAATTGAATATGTGTTTGATAAAGTGTGTATCTTTAAAATATTGCACTTAGTATATTCCCGCGATGATGGACTTGTAAAAAGATGTTAACCACAGGTATGAATTATGTAAGAGGGAGTATGATCAGCTGCAGATCAATCACGACTTGACACCCAACACTCATCAACACTTACATCAACACACAAATCCCTACAATTTAATGCCAATTTGTACACTTAAAAGTCTATTTTAGTACATGTTTACTCTGTTAGTGACAGCTATAGTGTTAAAAGCCTGTATTTGTAGACATTAAATTCAATAAAACATGTAAAAATGTTAAAAGTCTGTAGACATAAAGATGATAAAAATTTATACTGTACCATTCACCTATTGCTCTTTGTTCTCAAAACCTGTAATTTATGTTAAAATAACTTAGTTATATATTCAATTTTAAATGTTTGATCGGACAGAAGTCTAATTCTCTTCTCAAATGACTTCTTCAGGTTTATATTATAGATTGTTGAAGATTTGTACATGTATATCTAGCTTTTGTTTCTACAAAATGTGCACAAAACTGAAAAAGATCTTAATCGCTCAATTTTTTTTAAACAAAATTAAAGAATTCATATTTGCTTGTCAAAATAAAAGTGTTCACTTAAAAAATTTCTTTATACCTGTTACTTTTACAAAAGTTTCAAATCCGAAAAAACTTAGATTTTCAAAAGTAAAAGAGAATTGTCAGAAAAAGGAAGTTTTTCCAAAACTTTTATATTGTTCATGTACTAGCCTGTATCAAACAATTGTGTGTGATATAGCATTCTTATCACACATTATGACATATATATTTTTATAGATATTGATATAGTTATATGAAAAAGGGTTTGTTATACATGTACTAAAAGTTTTTTAGAAACTAACATATAAAGCCTCAAATAAAAGTTAAATATAAGAAATTTATGGAATAATAATATTTTTGTGAAACAATTTGAACTTCAGATGAATGAACTTACATACAGTAGGTATGTTCTAAGTATACATGTATATATACACCTGAGGATTAACGGCCACAATATGTCACTCCACTTCATTATTGACAGGCCAGTAATTTCACAACTACTGACAACAAAATGATCATCAATAGGTGTGATCTCATTATACATATACATCCTGACGATGACCACAAGCATGTTGTGTCTGTGTATGTAGATACCTAACATTTTAGTCACTGAAATGATACTAATACATGTATTTGTCCTGTAGGGGTGAGATATTGGTCTGAATATTCAAATACATGTTTTATATGAATATCTAAGAGTTAATGTTGAATGTTGTATTATTGTTGTCTTTATTGAGCCATGATGATAAACTTTCCAAAGTGCAATGGATGAAGTGATTCATGTCCATTCAAAGCCTCAAAAAGTTACATTTCATACCTTTTTTAGTCCATCTGGACCAAAGGTCCAAGGTGGAAATTTCCCATACTAATCCCGTCCGTCATCCGTCGTACGTCGCCCATCGTAAACTTTTCACATTATCGACTTCTTCTCCTGAAAAACTGGACTAATTTCATCCAAACTTGGTAGGAAGTATCCCCAGGGGAAGGGGATTCAGATTTGTTCAAATGAAGGAGCTGGGCCCCCAGGGTGTACCACTAACGGGCCAAAAGGGGGAAATTTTGACAAAACTTCAAAAATCTTATTCTAATAAACTAGAAGGCCTAGAGCTTAATGTTTTGGTGGTTAGCAACTTTAGGGCGTGGGGAACGAAAAATTTGTTCAAGGCCTGACCCTAGGGTCAAAAATAGGTTACGCATGTTTGGGTCAAAGTATTAGCAAATATGTAAACTTTTCACATGTTTCACTCATTGTCCAAAATTACTGGACTAATTCCATCCAAACTTGGTAGATGTCATCCTTTTGGTAAGGGAGTTCCGATTTGTTCAAATGATGGGGCTGGGCCCCGAGGGGCACCGTAATGGGGTCCAAAAGGGGGAAAATTTGATAAAATTTCAAAAAACTTCTAATAAACTAGATGGCCTAGAGCTTAATGCTTTCGTTTATAGTAACTTTAGGGAATGGAGAACCATATTTGTTCAAGGCGTGACCCTGGGGTAAAAAAAGGTCACACATTTTGAGGTCAAAGTTCAATACTGTATATATTGCAAATATCACATTTTCGACTTCTTGTCCAACACTACAGGATTAATTTCAATGAAACTTGGTAGATGTCATCCTTAGGGAAAGGGGGTTCAGATTTGTTTAAATGATGGGCTCATAACCCATAGAGGGTCACTTAAGGGCCCAAATGGGGAAAGTTTGATAAAATTTTAAAAAGTTTTTAAACTACATGTAGAATGCCTAGTGCTTTATGCTTTGGTTTAAAGTAACTTTAGGGCATGGAGAACCAACTTTGTTCAAGGCATAACCCTTGGGTCAATAGTTTTCAAATGACAAAAATTTACATGTAGGCCCAATTAAACCAGATGGACATTAAGGCCCAATGGGCCTCTTGTTTAACTGTACATTGTATTTCAAAAGGATTTAATTATATACCAGAAAAAATGATATATAGGTACACCAAAAGGTTGATGTTTTCAAATTAAGGAAGCCTTGAAACACAATAATGATTCCCTAATCCTTTCATATCTTTTAAGTTTATTATTAAAAGTTAATACCTATAAGGAATGTAAAAATATTTTCTTTTAAGATTGACTTGTAAATACTACAAGTGCTTAACAAGGGAGGGGTTGTTTTTCTCGGTGAGTCAAGTTAAGTCAGCAGTGCAAATAAAGGCCTGATGCATGTAACCCAACAAATGATCCGTGAGTTAATCTCTGCATCAAGGGCTGTCTCGGATTTATTAGTTTCTTTTTAATGACAAGAGTGTTTAATCTGTGCATCAAGGACTCTCTGGATTTATTAGTCGCTATTAAATGGCAGGTAACTGTCACGTTTATTATCATGGCAGTTACATGTAGTTCCCGTACCACCTAGACTAGACCAAGTATCTTAAGTATTATCGTTAACACAACCAATATACTGCAGGATTATAATAATAAACCTGCATTCCAGAGTATGAAATGGTAAGGATTAACACGAGTGCCAGTTATTTTACACAAATATACTTGTAACACTAAAACAGCTTTTGCATAAATCATTACAAACACAGGTATTAGTAGAAATATTCAACCTGTATAGCACAGGTGTAAAGGTGATATTGGCCAGGCTGGCTCTTTACCAAGTATAGGTATATCATACTGGTGTGATGTTCTGCTCGAGCGACTGGTAGGAAGAACAGTGGCCTTGATCCCGCTTTGTTTATAATCGTGAAATGTGACATGTTTTGATAGGCGGTTAGTCAACAAATCCTTGTTTACGTTATCAATAAATACATGAATAATATCCTAGAGTAACTGTGTCCTGGTTGATGTAAGTTTTATACACAGGTAGTTTTGTTGTTCCCATGCTGCTTTCCGTGAAATAGTCTTTGACAGCTATGATTGATATGGTAGAGCTAGGACGGGTGCACTTGGAGTTAATAAAATGTGTCCTGTATAAGAGTATATAAAAATCATAAACAACGTAGTGAGTTTGTTGCTGATAGTGTTAGCAATTTTTTTGCTTCATTCAGGTATAACCTTTTTCAGCTCAGTAAGAATTAAGACTGGTTGATTTGTGTATACATTTTCTAAATTATCTTTTATGATACTCTTTAATAAAAAAAACATCAAACTACCTTTGGTATGATGCTGGCAAAATGTGAATTTTACCTTATCGTAATTTTGAGCAGTTTATGTAAACATTGGGAGTGGTCCATTTGGAGTAAGAATGACTAGGTACAGGCCTAGGGTGTTTACAGTTAAGTCTGTGTTACATGTATTATCATATACTTCTGTAAAGTAGCACAATAACACTACTGAAACTTTGTGTTATGCAAGTACTGATGTAATATGCTGTGTTTTGAAAAGGCAGCACATGAGTTGGTTAGCTTATAAGAATGATATACCGGTAGTGGACCGAGATGTACTGTATCTTCAATTCCACATTCAAAACCAAACAACATATAATTCTGTCAAATTATCTTGACACAGGACAACGAAATTTGTTTTTTGTCATCTTTTGATATAAATTAAAATGAGGCTTTAATTTGCTATTGCTACATCTTTTTTGTTTGTATTTCTCAGGTTGTAACAGAGTATGTGAAGACAATCGGAAGATGTGTGATAATGGCTATTGTTGTCATCCAGGCTGCACAGGTGGTTGTCGTGGGACCACGGCTATGGATTGTGTTGCATGTAAAAATGCGACAGATTTTTCTGATGGCCGTCCTCGCTGTATTGACCACTGTCTAGAAGGAACTTACAGGGTATGAAAAACATATTAAATGCAATCATGTTCAACATTTGAAAATTTATTAAAACCTGCTATGAAACTTTTTGCTTGAAGTAAAACTAAAGGAAAAGTGTATTTCACTGTTAATTAGCTCTTACACTACAGACATCACCCATTTTGAAGGCATTTTTGTCAAAAACAAAAAGTTGCAACTGGTTACTGAAAGCAATTTGATGTTTCTACTCATATTATAACATAAATCTATCAAGTGTTAGAAATCTTATGGTATATATATCAAAATATATATTGTACATGTTCTGTCATTATATTTAATGAGTCTAAATACAGAGGAATAATCAACTGAAAAAGGACATACATTTGTATGAGTCTGTGTAATATCTATCTGATTTAGAATATTATCTCAAGCTGATAGTAGTTACTTATCAAATATTTTTTAACAAATTTTTAGAAAACACAGATAATCCAGAATTTTGAAAATTAAAAACATTCTGTAAGAATGGCTTTAAGTTTCTAAAAAATGAAGTTAAAGAAGCCTTAGTTTTTAGTCCATCTGGACCAAAGGTCCAAATACAAATCCCTTCCGTCGTCGTTAACTGTTCACATTTTTGACTTCTTCTCCTAAACCACTGGACCAATTTTATTCAAACTTGGTAGGGAGTATCCCTAGGGGAAGGGGATTCAGATTTGTTCAAATGAAGGGGCTGGACCCCAAGGGGTTCAAAAGGGGAAAAATTTGACAAAACTTCAAAAAATCTTCTAATAAACTAGAAGGTCTAGAGCTTTAGTAATTTTAAGGCATGGAGAACCAAGTTTGTTCAAGGCGTAACCCTGGGGTCAAAAATTGGTTACACGTTTTATGGTCAAAGTTCAACACTATATTTATGTCATATATTGCAAATATGTTAACTTTTCCCTTTTTTCAATTTTTTGTCCTAAACCACTGGACCTATTTCTTCCAAACTTGGTAGGAAATATCCCTAGGGTAAGGGGATTCAGATTTGTTCTAATGAAGGGGCCCCAGGGGGTTCCACTAGGGGCCAAAAGGGGGAAATGTGTAAAAATCTCAAAAATCTTCTGATAATCTAGAAGGCCTTGAGCTTATATATAATTAATGTGTTGGAATGTAATAACTTTAGGGCATTGAGAACCAAGTTTGTTCAAGGCCTGACCCTGGGTCAAAAAACGTTTTTGGGTTAAAGTTCAACACTGTGGCAAATATGTTAACTTTTCAAATTTTCGACTTCTAGTCCAAAACTATTGAACTAATTTCACCAAGACTTGGTTGAAGGGATCCCTAGGGGAAGGGGGAAGGGGGTTCAGATTTGTTCAAATGAAGGGTTAAGGCCCCCAGGGGTGCCTTTTTTTGGGGGCCATAATGGGGGAAAGTTTGAAGGCCTAGTGCTTAATGCTTTGTTATGTAATGACTTAAGGGCATGGAGAACCAAGTTTGTTTAAGGCATGACCCTTTGATCAAAAGTATTCAAATGCAAATACCGTATATGTTCTAATAAACACCCGGGAGTTTAATAGAACAGGTAAGAATTTAAAAGTAGGGATGGGCGTTTAATGGAAATAAGTGACTATAAGGGGGGAGGGGGCGGTTATTGGATAACGAGTGTTTATTAGAACAGTATTCAGTTTTCAACCTATTTCAACCAGATTGACGTAAAGGCCCAATGGGCCTCTTGTTAGTCAACATGTTAGATAAGAGAAATTGATTTCCCACCCTGAAATTTCAAATACAACTTTTTGTTTATTGTGATATTTTCAGCCAATTATGACATTTCCAACATATAGTGGTGACATTTTACTTTGTGATTTGGCATTAATTAACACTTACTTGGGTAAAGTCAAAAAAATATATGCACCTGTGTTTTTGCTAACAATTCAGGTAACTAAATAAATCTTTTGATTTTGATTAAAAGTTTTACAAAGGCTATATTTAGACAGGTGTCTTGACCTAAAAAGAATTGCTTTTCTGAAATTTGCATACAAATTGCAGGATTAGAACTTAAATATTGTAGGTAGAGTTACTAGAAAAAAAGATTGTTTGTCCTTATATCAAGACATGAACCAGAGTATCATTGAATATAAACTGATGGGTACTAATTCAAAACATGAAATATGTGGTACTGTAAAGAGACAACTTGTTGTGGTAAATTGGTCACAGAATATTGGGAGCATATACCAATACATGTTCCAAAAATCATTCAGATTAGTTCAAAATGAAATTTATGTTTGCATCTCAATTCAAAGTTTAAGTTATAAAATGTTTACTTTATATTTGATAGTATCATGCTCGATGTCTTACGGATGAAGAATGTTTAGCTATTAGGAAGCCCTATCAAATGGTACTAGTCCCTCAGAGGAAGAACGAGGAAGGAATGTGTGCACTAACATGTCCTGCTGGTTATGTTAAGGACAGATACAGACGATGTCAAAAATGTTCCGGACGCTGCCCTAAAAGTGAGTTACAGTGGAGCCCAGTTTATCAGGTCTTCGTTTATCAGGTTCCCGAAAGGGCCGGTCGGTAAGCTTTGGGAACGGATTTCCCTAATGTTATTTAGCCCCGTTTATCCAGTTCCCCCTGTTTCCGTCCCCAGCCGGCAGTTTCAGGGAACAGATTTCCATTTTACTATATGAAAGTTACTCGCTCAACCGGCCGGTTGAGTAATCTCCCGGTCGATCAAAAATAAATCTGTCCTGCAAATTGACCCGGAACAGTGGCCGATACAACAACCTCCTGTGTAATTTTATAGCGCTACGATTGGTTCTGGCTGTCTGTATTATTAACTCGCTCTTCCGGTCAGTTATGTCACCTGTGTTTTGCTAGTTATTGACAGAATTAGTCCACTTTCGAACAGTATTATCACACCTTGTAGAAAGATAGTCAGCATTATTATGAATGCTCGTCAAAACACAATCATGTAATTAATCGGCGGACCGAGACTTAGTTTAACCGTTGTGATTCTAAGCACAGTGGTCACTGAATAGCGACGACGGATACGATGACAGTCTTTGACACTGACAGATCAACTCACTTAATCTGCTGTGCAAATTGGCCACTTAATAATCATCCATTTAAAGTATTGTAACGTTAATAAAATGCGTTTGTTATTCCTAATTAAATGTAAGACTATATCTAATTATCCTTCAATCGAATATGATCAAATTTAGAAGAAAGTTTTGACTCAACCAGTGATGTCGACATCGTAGCTTGAGAAGATTACTTGATTTTTCAAAGGGCTCACATCCAGGTATTTTGTGATTATGTTCCGTACATTTGTAGAAGCGGTTTATTCGTTGTGGGTTTAACAGTAATTTTTGTTTGACATTAACAACTGTAAATGTTTTTCTTTACCAAAACAACAAAATTGGACTGGTTCACATGTAAAAATAGGATCACAAATATATTTGATAATAATGTGTTAAAATTGGATTATTCAATATATAAACAAGATGAATGGAATCATATAAATAAAATGTTTTATTTAATCTCAATTTTTTTTATCAAAAAACAAAAATTGCTCCTTATTTCATAAAAACAGGTAAAGATTTTTGAAGAAAATAATCTTGACTCTGTAATCCAACCTTCTCACTATCCAGCCACTTTGGGCTTGGAACGGAGGAGGCTGGATTAACGAGGCTCCACTGTATATGGAAGAGGACATGTTTTTCTCACCAGAAAGTGAATAATGTGTAAGAGAAATGAGAGTAATAAAAAAATTACTACAAAAAAATCTGAAAAAGTAAAAAAAAAATGAATTTAAAGAAAATTCCAAAAATAAAATCAGTGTTTCAAGTAAAGTTTACTGTGACAGGTTTTGCATGTTATCATATGTTAGACTATACTTTCAACTGTGTGTATGCACTTTGGGTTTCTTTCAACGAATACATGTAATGAGCTTTGATTCAAAGAAAAATAATTGATATGTAAAATGAAAGAAATAAATATAAAAATGGTGTGAAGGAGTGTTGTATTTAACTATGGCCTTTGTTTTGCAGCATGTCCTTCAATACGTGTAGACACAGTTACGCGAGCACAGAAACTTAAGGGTTGTACTATAATAAATGGAGCCTTGGAAATAAGGATCACCACAGGAAGTAAGTAACTTTACTGACACAAAAGCACCAGAAACTACTCCTAGCACTGAAAAAACATAATTCAAACACAGACATTACTCCAAATTGTCTTCTATAAAGACTCTTTGACTTAATAAAACAATTTTTTATCAATTTTCTTTTGAAATATTCCATAGCATTTACAAGCGGATTCCATTTTGTAAACCATGTAAAGACAAAATCCCAAACAAGCAAAATTAACAGTATAATGGTAAATGCTCCGAAAATGCTTCTTTGTTGATTCAATATGGCACGTGAACTGTAAAATGGTAGATTTTTAGTCCATCTGGACCCAAGGTTCAAGGTGGACTTTTCCCATACAAATCCTGTCTGTCATCGTCATCGTCTTTAACTGTTCACATTTTCGACTTCTTCTCCCAAACCACTTGACCAATTTCATCTAAACTTGGAAGGAAGTATCCTAGGGGAAGGAGATTCAGGTTTGTTAAAATGAAGGGGCTTAGCCCCTAGGGGGGAAATTTGACAAAATTTTAAAAAAATCTTCTAATAAACTGGAAGGCCTAGAGTTTAATGATTTGTTATTTAATAACTTTAGGACAAGTTTGTTCAAGGCGTGACCCTGGGGTCAAAAATATGGTACGCTTTTGGTGTCAAAGTTCTCAAACTTTTTACATTTTTGACTTCTTGTCCAAAAACTACTGGATAAATTTCATCTAAACTTTGTAGAAGGCATCTCTAGGGGAAAGGGGTAAAGATTTGTTCAAATGAAGAGGCTCCACTACGAGGCAAAAAGGGGAAAAATTTGTTAAAATTACAAAACTCTTCTTCTGATCAACTAGAAGGCCTAAGGCTTAATGTGTTGGCATTTAGTAACTTTAGGGAATGAAGAACCAAGTTTGTTCAAGGCGTGACCCTGGGGTCCAAAATAGGTTACTCATTTTGGTG
Organism: Pododesmus macrochisma; assembly: GCA_032359645.1. NCBI lineage: Eukaryota > Metazoa > Mollusca > Bivalvia > Pectinida > Anomiidae > Pododesmus > Pododesmus macrochisma. The sequence goes on along the minus strand of JAUMGZ010182252.1, from coordinate 4,287 downwards.
TCAAAGTTCAACACTATGTATATAACAAATATGTTAACTTTTCACATTTATACTTCTTGTCCTAAGCCACTTGCCCTATTTCATCCAAACTTGGTAGGAAGTATCCCTAGGGAAGGGGATTCAGATTTGTTCAAATGAAGAGGCTCCACCACAAGGCCAAAAGGGGGAAAATTTGATAAAATTTAAAAAATCTTCTTCTGATAAACAAGAAGGCCTAGAGGCTGAATGTGTTGGTTTGTAGTAACTTTAGGGAATGAAGAACCAAGTTTGTTCAAGGCATGACCCTGGGGTCTAAAATGGCTTATGCGTTTTGGGGTCAAAGTTTAACACTATGGCTAGTGCTGTTCCGTTAATCAATTTTGTTGACGTCAACTCGTTTATCTAGAAAATCGATTAAACAATCAGTATTTTCTGAAATCGATTTTAAAACGACTAATGCAGAAAATTTCAAGATTCGGTCATATTCCGGCGTATTTCAACAGCACATTACCGCGTGAAAAATGCATTCTACAGAATGTAAAACTGCGCCTGGTTATACATTTCTCCCTCATTTACCTTTTAATAAGAGCAAAATTAAGGCCATTTATTTTATTAAATACATTCAAATTAGTCGATCATTAGTTGATGATCGATCATTTTAAAAAGTGATGATGGATCATAAAATTTGAAGTGATTCCCAACACTTACTATGGCAAAATTTGTTTACATTTCACATTTTCGACTTCTATTCAAAAACTAGTCCCAAAATTTGACGAAATTTTAAAAATCTTTTTGTAAACTTGAAGTGCTTGATGCTTTGTCATGTAATAACTTAAGGCATGGAGAACCAAGTTTGTTTAGGGCATGACCCTGGGGTCAAACGTATTAAAATGCAAATATTTATTTGTTGGCCTATTTCAAGCTTTATATGGAAATGCATCTTTCTTTAAAGAGGAGTGTACAAGTTATGATAATTCAATTGACTTCAGTTAATAATGGAAATATTCTGAAGACAACAAGTGTGCTAAATAGGTTGAAAATATGTGTATCTTTGACCACTTTGTTATTTCACAGGTAATATGGCACAAGAATTAGAGGAAAGCCTTGGTTTGATTGAGGAAGTCAAAGGTTTCATCTGGATACACGAATCAAGTGCATTGCTGTCCCTACACTTCTTCAAAAGTCTCCGCAAAATCCATGGAACTAAACTTTATGAGTCTTTGTAAATATTTTAACTTAATTGTTAAACATTTATGATTAAGGATTAAAGTATGACATCTATAAAGGGGATGAAAAGTCTTAAGATAACTTTGTATTAGTGATATTTAAGATCTCTAATGTGCGATGGTGTATTAATCAATTATAATCCATTACCTAGACTAGTGTGTTGTCCTTGAGAGCTAACTAACTTGATAATGCACCATTTTAAGTTTAGATTTCTGGTTTCTCACAAATGATGTATTTATGAATAAATAAGGAATGCATTAAAATGAAGACAAAAATGTATGCTAGTTTTCATGATCATGTTGTGACTTTATAAAAAATTACTTTAAACTTAATGACATCATCTCATTGTTTTAATGTTTTGTGAAAAAGCTCTTTTATAATATTGGATTATAATAAAGAAACAACTGGTTGTTAGAGTGATAACACACTAAAGGCTTTAGGGTGAGTGGAATCAAGCAGTAGAATGCAGCAAACCATGGTCAATATTTGGATAAAGGTTATCTATCTGTATCTATAAAAGGATAAATTGTATCACGAAAAAAAAAAAAAATTGCCTTATAACTAGCATCTTTCAAAGTGTTTGAAACAGAAATGTGTTACACAGATATTGGGTACTAGAGGACTGGAAAATATTACAGTGTCACACAAGATATTTTCCTGATTTTTTTAAGTTGCTAATGTGCGCCTTTAATTCTAGTATATGGCTTGAATATATCTTTGATAGTGTAAAGAAGTGAAAAAAGGTTTGTTTCAGGAAGCATGGTACCTTGTTTCTACATCGATGAATGAAGCAGTAGCATCAAAAGAACAAATAATTTAAGTGACCTTTTATCTCTGTATTAAAAATAAAACTATAGAGTGTCGTGAATGGCTAAAGAGGTGTATTAAAAATAAAACTATAGAGTGTCGTGAATGGCTAAAGAGGTGTATTAAAAATAAAACTATAGAGTGTCGTGA
>JAUMGZ010182241.1:0-13906 GCA_032359645.1 Pododesmus macrochisma | reverse complement strand
AATCAGAGGACTGACAACCAAAGACGCCCACACACATCAAAATTAAGGAAGAATGACATCGTAATCAGAGGACTGACACCCAAAGACGCCCACGCACATCAAAATTAAGGAAGAATGACATCGTAATCAGAGGATTGACAACCAAGGAAAATGCCAACAGCATTAATGACAAATAGAACACATAATATACTCAAGTCTAACTATCACCACACAGCGACAAAGGACATTCATTTAAAAAATTTAATTGCATGGTTAACATATAAACCTTTCCACTTTACATGTGGATTTAACACAAACAATAACAATTCTATTAGACAATTGTTTTACATATTTTATGCCCCAGCAACTTAAGTAGGGGCATATTGTTAAACCTCTTATCGTTCGTCCTTCCGCATGTAGAGATTAAGTTTTGTCCCACTTACTCCTCTTAAAGTCCTTTCAATTTTACAGGATGTTTAAACATATACCAAATATGTTCATATTATCAGGATTGTGATTTTCTTCAAATATTCACAAAACGTTTGTAAAATTGCACTTATACATACGTGATTGTTTGTCTTACACATCTTATTGTTTTCAAGCTAAACAACTTTATTTTACAAGATATTTAATGTTGTAAGCCATCTACTTCATATAACTGATTTATACATGTTTATAATTTCGTGAAACTCATCAAATTTTGTGTCATTGAGTTCTTCATATACAAGACCAGAAAAGTCTTGTTCTAAGTAGATCCCGCGGGGGCATTATTTGTGTCTTACAGACGCAGCCAATATATAATTAACGAATCACACCTCATGTGACAAAATGGGGCCCATCAGATAGGATAGCGGGGGCTCCTCCGATTCATCTAGTTATTTGGTGTTTTAAATATAGTGATTTTTTTATTTTAAAATATATTTACGGTGTTACTATGTCTCGAAAGAATGTTCTGAAAGTTTGTTGTCTAATAATTTTAAAGAAAATAAAAATTGTGCAACAAGGTTATATAGGTTATCAGAACTTAAAAATACTTACTCTTTTACATTAATTTGTGCATATTGATAAGCTTTAACATATGGCGCTATATCTTTTCTCACATGTGCAGGCGTGATGGAGATATCAACATATTTATGTAGCCTAACATATTTGAAATGTTAACGTTGTTAACGTTGTTGTCACATCCTTATCCATGCCATTCTGGGTAAGGCCCAGACAAATAAGTCTGTTTAGGGTTTCATGCCTACCCTAACTTTATACCCCCGGATCCTAAACTTTTTATTGGCTGTGTGACGGATCATATTATGGAAACTATTTAAAAGTTTATGTGTCATGAAATCTTGTTCTTTGAGCACTTGAAGCCTAATTATTTGCTTCAAAATTTACCTGTTTTGATTAAGTTACTGTATTTATACAGTAATGTGGTTATATTTAGATGATCACATTACAAATAAAAATTATACAAATAATCCAAAATAAAAATAAATTCTAAGCCTCCTATCAATATTTATTACTTGATGTAAACCCTAAACAAATATCATTTTGTGGCCTAATATAATAGCGAAACTTGATGTACATGATCTTTGCATGGCCCCCTCAAAGATTTGTTTTCGATTTTGCCTAATCCAGCCAATATGGCACCCATGGCTTCTGATTGGCTGTGACATGTTCAACTTCTTGTCAGAACCGTTGGTAAGATTTTCACAAAACGTGATGTACTTGTTCCTTGTATTACCCCCTTTCAGACTTTTGTTCGATTTTGCTGAATTACATCCAATATGGCCGCCGTGTCTTCTGATTGGCGGAGACATTTTCAATTTCTTGTTAAGAACCGTTCGTCAGATTTTTACAGAACTTGATGTATATGTTCCTTGCATTATCTCTTTAGAGAAATGTGTTTGATGTTTCCGAATTCTATCAAATATGGCCGTTGTGGCTTCTGATTGACTTGTACATTTGTTACTTCTGGTCAAGAACCGTTATTCCGATTTTCAGGAAACTTTATATAGATGTTCCTTGAAATTTAGTTTGAAGATATTATTGCATTGTAGTATATCCAAGTGGTCGCTTAAGGCCCAATGGGCCTTTTGTTATTCATGGAGGTGCATGGCTCTAATAAATACAATTTCAGGTGCCAATTCCAAACTTAAGTTGTCTGTCCCAAAATATAAGGCTTACTGACAGCGTGTGTCTAACAAGATTTAAAATCGTACTTACTTATAACAATTTGCTGAAGATTTTATGAACGAGCTGAAAATTTAGTCTTATAACAGTTTTACAAGTCAATATAAAAATCGATATTTATTTATTCATTGTTGTCTCAGGCATGGATTGGTCTCAGTTAGCTGCCTGTCTCTTCATTGGAAAAGTCGGTTATTTAGTTATTGTTAAGAGGCCTGATGTTTACACTATGTACGTAACACAACCTTTTTGTATACTTCAGTATATAAGCGTTGCATATTGCTTTACTAAGACCGTTGGACGGATTTTCGATTTGAAGACAAGGAGGTTAGTAATATGTGCTCAAGTGACTTGTAAATCCTTTTCCAAGGGACTGCTTTTTTATGAGTCCGTTTCATATGAATACATTATCAAAATTCAATATCTTACAGTTGATGAATGGGATGAAGATGTTCAAAAACTAATGAGAAATATTCCACCAGATCGAAACACTCAACAGTATGAGACGTGGGTTTCTAGTTTACAGAGGAAGGCTGAACACTTCATAATAAAGGACACAGATAATGCTAAATTTACCATCTTAGCAACTGAACATCTTAAGGTAAGCTAAATAGTTACATATATGTAGGATGACTTCTAAATCAAAGGTATTGACGGCCCAAGAAAACGCTTAAAATCAAAAGGCATTTTCATCCCCATTTATATTCACATCACAAAAATATTTGAGGTCAGCAAACACAACATTATGACATCATTAGACCAAACCAAAAACATTGATCGAATTAGTCTGATTCATGCCTAAGTCCTTTATACCGGCGTGGTGGTTCAGAGTTAGAGCGTTCTCCTCGTGATCCGGTAGGCAGGGATTTAATTCCTGGCCAAGTTAAACCTAAGATTTTATAATTAAATAATTCTCTCACTCCCTGATAAATGCTCAGCATTACTGAATAGGAGCAGTACTGGTTTGCTCGGTGTTAACATAATGTGACTGAGTGAAGTATAATTTCAATGTGTCTGCGGCATGATATTTCAGTGAGATAACACTATTGCGCACTGTTACAATCAGACACAGTCTCGATATGACCTAGACATGAGTTGAAGGGATGTTAAACCTAGACGAAACAATCAAACAAACAAAGTCCCTCACACTTTAACCTTATAAAAAAGTTGGGAAAATTGATATGATGTGTTCATTGTTCACTGCTTACTGGTACAAAGCCCCAAATAAAGTTTTAATTTCAGTACTGTTCTGAAACAGTTATAAGTGATAGTTCTCTTTGCCACTCTACAATTTCAGCGAGGAATTATAAACATAATTGCTTTCCAAAAGTGTAAATAAGAGAGGAACATAATACGTATAATTTATTTTTTGTAATGATTTTTACTCTTTAAGATTTAATTATCATTAAGAAATGTAAAATTTGAATTTGAATGAGGAGACCAGAGGATGTGTACAATCATGTTTAACAGTGTTAAATAGGGACCTGATTTGATCAACTATCATTAACCGCACTATATAACTGAGCACAAGAATTTGAAATTGAAATTGAAACCATATCAAACATAAGGCATATGACTTATCAGCTACTTAAACTCTTTGATGTTGCTCTTTCTCTATGACTTCAAGCATGGAAAAGAAGACTTAGGTAACAAAGTAAGAAGAGAATAGGATCACCAGAACAATAGCGAAGAAACCATTGACACTCTTTAAAATTATTTGAAAAAATGAAAATACACTTAAAAGCAACAAACCAATTCAGAAAAAAATATCCTTGGGCTTTTTATACCTCCATATGCAAATATAAGGGCTGTCACAATATATCGGTTTACCGATATATTGCAATACAACTCATATTTATATTGCACCGCAATACAAAGAGCATATACCGGTTTTTATCGATATTTATTAATTTTCATTGTTTCTAATATTAAAGAGACTCAATGTGCAAAATCTTTGTAAAAACCTTTGAACTGTGTTCCATAAGTAACCAGGAAAAAAGTTTTTGTTATGACAAATTCGAAAATCATTCTGACTCTTGCATAAATCATTTAAATATCACATGGACAGGATCAATATTCGTTCCAAATTTTTGTTGGGCACAACGTGAATCTCCGTGCCGTGACTCTCGGCCATATTGTCGTTTTAGTTAGAGATTATAATCTCAACAGCGCTAGAATATGTATGTGCTTTTTATGCTTTTCAAGCGTCCTGTTGCAATATATTGCGATACGTTTCGTGATACACTAGTCAAATATTGCAATATATCGTGGAAAGCTTTAGCCGTATTGTGACAGCCCTAGCTAATATTGGATTATATTCTTATTTGGTGTGGCAGTCGCCTTCAATATCCCTTGAAATAAGCAAATTCAGTTATTAGAGCATAACTGCAGCATGTGCAAAAACACCGCGTTATCCCTTGGGACATGTGAATGCGCGTAAAAAGAGTCCCACAGAAAACATAAATTTTAAACGCTTAAAACACCTTCATAACTATAAATGTTTTTTTAACAAAATATATTATTGAAAGACAAACGAAAATATAAGTAATAAACTGCAGAGATGTTGAAGACCTACTGGTATAACAGCAGCATGTGTCACATACAAACGTATCATGGAGCTAACGCGCTACATTCAATTTGTCTGTGACACATGCTGCATTCATACCAGTAGGTCTGCAACATCTATGCAGTTTATTGCTTAAATGTAGTGTCACATTACGTTCATCAATGCATTAACTCTTATTGTACCTATTGTAATGTAATCGGCACCTATAGTTGTGAGTGCATTGTTTTGATATTCTAGTGATATTGAAGATGCAATATATATTGTGTTCATAGAATTTGAAAGGCTTACCATTTGTTGAATTAACTGTGGAACCTGTGGATCATTTAGGCCTTGAAATTTGGAAAGTTTACCACAATTGAGCTGTAGATCGTAGACTTATTTACGCGTTAGATTTACTTTTTACAGCGACCCAAGTTAAGGTCATGCTCAAAAGGTAATATTCAATAAAGTTTTTCAACAGAATTTAAAGACAAAACATCCCCGTTGTGGTTGCTACTTATCTATGCACCAATATTGTGGAACTTTGTTGTTCACATGTTCCGCTCTTTGGTCTGAATGACAGGAGTCAGAGCTTAAATATTATTGAATGAACTCTAAAAATCAAGCAAGCTAAAGGATCGACAATTTGAACAACAAAGTACCCTCAAAATGTGATGAACAAATACAATTTTTTTTTTTCAATTGTGTCGGGAAATTATAGAATATTAGTTTTATCGAGTGCGACGTAAACTTTGGTCGCATATAAAAGTAAACAAAACATTGAAATAAGTGTAGGATCTGTAGCTCTACGGTGACCAGATGACCACTTTCGAGGTCAAACCTAGCTTCTGTTCCCACTGCTAGTGTTGCGTACGTCTGCAATGTTCTTATCATTATTTTCAATTTTGCAAATCTCTTAGATATGTAGTGAAAGTATACAACTTGTTGTATGAGGCGTTTCATTTTTGAAAGATTGTCAGTTATGTTTCTAAGGCTACCAAAATAGTAAAGCGGAAAAACCAAGACGATATTCTAGGCCGTAAGTCCATGGACATTGGCAAACAATAAGAAAACGTTGGACGCACACAGAAAATATACCAAATATACATTTATTAACTAAAAAAGGAAACATCACGAACTTCTATTAAAAAACTAGAAGCGAAACGAGGTGCTCACGATATGTTAGCGTTTCCTGCTACACATGTGTCACCCGCCGTGATGCTTCTGTGTCATTCCGGTGTATGGTGTATGTCTACCAAGTTTCTTTAATCAAGAACATATATCGTATTGATGAAAGCAGTATGAGTAACCACATTAGTTCATTTTCTTTTTCCCTTCAAGTTCATTAAAGGTAGTTGATTCGTAGATTGAATTTTGGTGACGGGAAGTTCTTCTCTCTAATTTGGTTGCTTTGACGTAACTTCTAGGTCTTGGTCTGGGTCGCATGTCTTAATTATGCCCCGCTACAACGTGATGATGATCCAATTTCCTCTTGTGTAAAAACAAAACTAAAATCCCACAGCTAACGCCCTGACATGATTTTGTATTCAGTCACATTTTTCTGACACAGAGATTTTCTTTGTACCTCCTTATTCATATTGAGAGCTAGGCACTACATCATCAGTACAACATATCTTCAAAAGTCTGTTGTTTTACACACAAGAAAGAGAAAAAACCGATGGTTAACTTTTGGCGATCTTTTACGACAGGGGTGGATGTAAAACGAGCTATTTTTATCAAGGAAAATCATAGCTGTATGTGTAGATTTTTTCACCATTTAGCTGCATAATTTTTTTCTATGCTGATTTGTGTTTTCACAGCTGTATTATGAAGCCTTAGAAGTGAACTATATTCTAGACAATCAGAGTGTATCAGATTATTTACTGTGTCAGTTGGGCTCACCTTTTTTGAGTGAAGATGAAGAAAAGAGTGAAGCAAAGAAAAAATATATTGATATGTATCAAGGTAAGAATTAAATGTTAATGACGAACTGCCTTGAAATTGTTTGTATTCATGATTTCTAGGATCACCATTTTGAATCCCTCAAATTAGCAATTTGGCATTTTGATGCAGAAGGCCAACAATTTAAATCTCGTTCTGCCTGGTATACAAATTTGTTAAATGGGATTGTAGACCAAGCGCAAACGTAAAGAAAATTGACACATATTCAAATTCAACTTTTTTTATTCAAATTAACTGTAGTGTCAAGGACTTAATATTTTATATGAAACATCCACGAGGCGCTTACAACCATGTTTGTTTAAGGTGTTATTGTTATTTTCATATTTCAGGTCTCAGAAAGGAAATAAAAAATATAGTCGTCAGTGAAAAGTGCCAAAACCCAAATGTACAAAAACTACTGAAGATAATTGATAACATGTTTGGGGAAAAGGGAGATGCATCTCGCCTGATTATTTTTGTCAAGAGGAGATCTTCTGCACTGGCACTTTCGCGTTACTTGAGAAAAACTGGCAAGAAATGCTGTCACCTGACAGGAATTTCCTCTAGTGCTGAAAGTTTAGGTAGGTAATAACTGCGTATATTCTCCTATATACGGAGCTGAATCAGTTCGAAATGGTTTGCGCAGTATTGGTAGTTAATAAAGTAACAAGGTTTAACGTTACAGATAACATATTTTCAGCCACTGTTACGATAAGGTGAGTATGAAGATGAAAATATTCGGACATATTTAATAGAATATTTCGTAACTTAACCAACTGGTGTGTCATTCATAAGAGAGCTGCATTAGTGTTGTATTGGATTCACAGGATACATTTATGTGACTTGACTGTACATATGTATTTAAAGCTTATGTGCGACAACCATTTGTTTTAAAGCATTGCGCCAGCGCAGTTACCCACTGGTTAGGGCGCTCGCTATGTAATGGTAGAATGGTGCTGGAATCCATGGTCGTGGGATCGAATCCTGGTCGGGTCAACCCCTAAGATTTAAAATTAGGCAATATTCTCGCTCCCTGCTAAGCGCCAAGCATTACTGGGTAGGAGGAGGACTGGTTAGCTCGGTGTCATGATATTGTGACCGAGTGAAGTCAATGTCAATGTGTCTGTGGCTTGATATTTCAGTGAAACAGAACTATAAAGTCGCCATAAGCGTGCACTGTCGCAAGCAGACATCGTCTCGATTTGACCTTTGCATGGGTTAAAAGGACGCTAAACTCCAATTAACAAATATTTATTTAAAAACATTGAAACTTTTTTGTTTTGCTGAGAGATTCTCAAACAATATTTTTTGTAAATGAAGTCATATGTTTTCCGCTTAACGTTTGTAAATAGGGGTTGATATGCCATACCATTTAAAATTATTTTGATATATATAGACAAACACAAGCGATCATATACACTGTTATGTGGTCATAGAAAAAGGCCTGTTTAGACAATTTGATTAATTACATTCCGGTGCTTCATTATTTGACGCAGTTATTGTTTGTTTGTCAATGCCTCTCGTTCTGTTGATCCTATTCATACTGTTTTTTGGTTAAAGTTTTGGTGAAAGTGTTGAAATAACAATGCATCAGTGTTACAGTGTATAAATTGGATATTTTTTTCATGCGAACTTTTTATTGTGTACATGCATAATCAAAAAGAGATGTGTAATGTTTACTTCAAAGGCCCAAAGGCCCTGTTTGAACTTGATTAAAGTTTTAGTGCAAGTATTGAAAAATGGAAATTGAATTTCGAAAGTAAACAAATTTGAAATTTTTCTTCATCTGAAATTGTTTTGATATGTATGGACAATACAAACACTATCAATGATATACACTGAAATGTATGCACATCAAAGGCCCAAAAGAGCCTGTAAGGACTTAGTTAGTTAAAGGTTTGGTGCAAGTATTGAAGTAAGAGTATTACATTTTTGACAGTAAGTAAAGTCAATAATTTCCTTATGCTGAAACAATTTTAGTGAAGATGGGCATTTATTACAAGAGAAATACACTGAAGTTCTAGCAATGATAATTCGCAAACATGGAAACTAGCGTGGACTTTCAGTATTTCAAACATTTCATTTAATCATTTACGATAAATTAAGGATATTAAGTTGGAACTTTTGTAATAAACTTAAACTCTTAAACTTGCAAGAAGGGCGTATTATGTGCCACTTTTCTGTGCTCTTTTTGGTGATACGGTCTTTCTAGAAAACATCTATGGATCATTCTTGAATGATCATTTAGAATTATCTGGATAAAGGGTAAGAGGTAAATGTTGGTGATCCAGGATTATGTACCTGGATTAATTTCAGAGTGAATGTTCAATGATCTGATATTTATAATTGTATTTGAAAGGATATTGATCCTTTTACTGTTCTGTAGACATGATACAGGTGCGAAGGTTAGTTGTTTAAACGATACACTTGACGACTATGTAAATTTATGTTTTTAAATATGAACTTGTTCATTTGTTATGTATAATTTTTTTTTAAATATTTAAACAGGTCTTATACTTTCCTTTGTTTCATAGCATTACCGGTTTATTTTCAATGTAAAATAATATTATCTTCAAATCCATTATTTCATGGCAGTAGTATGCGGGGTAATTTATATCATAAATTTGCCCTAAAATATGAAAACATATATATGCGGCAAAAAAAAAAAAGTTTTGCCTTCAGTCTCTACCACTTTTCATCAGAGTTAAATTAGTTATCAGAATACAAAAATGCAACCTGAATTATGCCTCCGATAAATATGATATTTGTAAGAGGAAGGAGCCAAAACTCTGTGTGAATTACCCCGTCGCAAACCCAAGATCTTGCTCGAAGCTGCTGTCATTAATGGACGCTTATAATGCTAATTGTTATACAGGTTGTACCCCAAGGGAACAGAAAAATGTGCTAGAAAAGTTCCGTCGAGGAGATTACAACTGTATTGTGGCTACAACTGTTGCTGAGGAGGGACTGGATATTCAAGACTGCAATGCAGTTATTCGATATAATGCTGTTGGTAGGTCACTAAGTGATTATGTATTGTCTACAACGAAAGTCAGCGATGGTGCAACTAACATACGTGTAACATAACATACATTTTTAGCTAGCCTTCAAAGAACGGGCTCTTCTTGAATCACCCCAGCGTCGGCGTTGGCGTCTGTGTTGCCTGGTTGAAGTTTTGCTACAAGTGTTGAAATGCACTAGTATATAATCAAATATGTGTACTAGGGTGCTGATATTAGGTATGGGGGTAGTTTTGGGTTGTAACATTCATTTTGTGAATTTTGCTCTTTCGTCACCATAACTTGTGAATTTTTCTTATGGTGACTCTTGACTCTTGCTCCTGTTTAATTGGTGGATAAGGTTACCATACACCGGAATGACACGGAGGCATCGCGGCGGGTGGCACATGTGTAGCAGGAAACGCTAACCATATCGCGAGCACCTGGTTTCGCTTCTAGTTTTTTAATAGAAGATCGTGATGTTTCCATTTTTAGTGAACAAATGTATAATTGGTTCATTTTTCTGTGTGCGTCCTTCGTTTCCTTATTGTTTGCCAATGTCCATGGACTTACGGCCTTAGAACATCGTCTTGGTTTTTCGATTTACTATTTTGCTAAGTTAAATTTATTGTGATAAGTTAACATGTGTGCTAAACTAGTAATGTTAAACTTTCATGAACCCTAAAATGAGTTACATATATTAGTCTCCACGGTCACAACTTCATTACGATTGGTTCTCCGTGTTCAAAGATTACTGCATGTACAGGCATTCAGCACTTTGGATTCTAGTTTATTAAGAAATATTTTGAAGTTTTGTACCCACCAACCCCACCCAATTCTGGCCCCTTAATACCATACTCTGGACCAGAACTAATCTCTAACAAATCTGAGTCTCCTTACCGTAAATATGCTCTCTGTAAAGTTTTGTTTGAATAAATTGGTCCAGTTGTTTTGGAGGAGACACAGAAAATATGAAAAGTTTTAAGATGAATGAAGATTGGGTCTGTACCTTAAATTGAAAAAGTCTACATTGGATCTTTGGTCCAGATTGACTAAAGGATGATATAATAAACTAAAAGTCATGATTCAAAGCAAACACAATTAATTTTATTAAAGTGCATCTTAATAACAGGTGCAATCAATTACAGATAGTTTCAAGTCTTCTTCTTTTATGTAGGAGTACTCAAGAATATTTGTGTGATAAATATATTCAAGATGGCCATTGTTTACCTATTTTAATTATTTTTTTTGTATCCAAGTTTTTAGTTTGTACTATTCCTTATGAGTATAACAGTGAAACTTCAAGATCTAACATTTTGAAGGAGATTTTGAAGAAGATCTGCAATTTTGAATTTTCATTTTCTAAAAAACAAATCTGATGGCCACTACTATTGTCCAGGACCAACAGCCCGTTGTACATACTATCTATATGCCCTTTTGACTAAGTCTCTATATCAAAAATTCGAAACCTTTTCTACCAAAAGCATATTTGTGATTAATTCTGTAAATGATTTGTTTAGAACTTCTTTAAACGAAGTTAAAAAACTTATAAAATAATAATTGATGAAGGCAATGAAAGATATTTGTTAGTTAAATAAAATTCATATTTGACCTACGTCAATAAATATGTATTAAACAATAAATGCAACTGCTTTATGTTGTAACGTTGCCAAATAAAACTAGAACACTGTATGTCGAATAGGGCCCCACCAAGATGGCCAAGAGTAAAGATGGCATACTGAATTAAATCAAAAGTTTTAACAAAAAAATCGAAAATAATCTTGAGACATTCAAAAGGCACATTTACATACCCTAAAGAATGTTTGGCTACAATTCAGAGTAAATATGACCATTGTTTAGAAAGAAATGCTGATTACAAGAACTGTTATACCCCTTCCCTTACTTAATCTAGTAAACTTTATGTTTTTTAAAAAATAAAAATGTTTAGACATTCAAAAGTCAAATCTTCATACCATAAAAAAGCTAGGCTACAATTTCAGGTATATTTGTCCATTGGTTAGAGAGAAATGCTGATTACAAGAACTGTTGTGTTATACCACCCCACCTGACTAAATCTCGTCAACAATTGAAGTTTTTTTTTTTTTTTTTTTAAATAAGTTTAGACATTCAAAAGGCACATCTACATACCCTAATGACTGTTTTGCTTTAATTTCAGATAAATGTGTCGAATGGTTAGAGAGAAATGATGATTACCAAAACTGAAGTGTAATAACAACCCCCCTTACTAAATCTTGTCCAAATTTTCGTTTAAAAAAAAAATTAGACATTCAAAAGGCACATTAACATACACTACAATTTCAGGTAAATCTTTCCAATGGTCAATGTTGATTACAAGAAATGGTTACAGACCGACGCACGGACGGACGGACGGACGGACGGACGGACGGACGGAGTGATTAATATAGGGTTCCCACATTTCATTATTTATTATGCACATTCTAAAAATAACAGGATAACAAAAATTGTATGATAAATAGCAAGCAAGAGGAGGCCTGAACTAACGCACCTGAATACTATCACCTGATAATATGCGCTATGTGTACCTATCTCAAATAAATAGATTCTATATGATTTTGAATACGGCCAAATCAGTAACCTATAGGAAGAATTTCTAAATTATGTCCCTTAAGCTAGCTATATGAGAAATATTTTTGCTGTATCATTATACTATTATGATAATATATCTATTGAATTAAAGTTGCATTAGCCTGTTTATAAATTTAAATCATGGGTTTGGTCCAATTAACAACTCCTAAGGTATAACTAACTCAATTTTGCCTTAGGATGCTATAAGCGAATGCCAATGCCGTGGTGATCATGAAGCAAGAAGAAATAGAATCAACAGAACAAAAGTAATTGACAAACAGACTATAGCTTCGTCAAGAAGGCACAACCAGCAAAATGACACGGACATTACAAATGGTGTCAGACCAACGTTTTCAAAACTTTGTAAAATTAATTCCTTACTGGCCCCTATCAGAGCTCCTTGAAGGTTTAGCCCCACAATATTGACACAACTCTCAATCCCCATGTCCTGGTAATCACGCATCCCCTATTGCGTCACATTATGCACATACCTTTTACAGAAAATGTTAAAAATGTTAAATGCTAATTGATGGATGCCAAGTACATAGCTCACCGTTACATTCAAATTGTAACGGGACGGCTAACAATCATCAACTCAAGATGTAAAATATGAAAAATATCATTGTTCTGGCATAAAAAAGATTTGTGAATGTAACAACATGTTTTTATGTAACTAATGTTCAATATGTGGCCCCTTCGGAGAGTCTAAGGACTTGCTCGACACAATTTAACAAGATCATCAAATAAGGATGTAAGACGTGAAATATCACTGATTTGACATGACCCACTCACAAGAGGACTTTTGACCAATATTAGTTTATAGCGAAATTTAATCCTTTGAGAAATGCGAGTGACATAATCTTGAAAGTTCATGAAGGGAATCGGTGTTAAATATTAAACTCAGGAACAAGCAGAAGATTTTTTTTAAATAATTAGCCATCTGAGCTAAAATTGAGCCTTTATGCCCTTTTCATTAACCCGGGGACATGAGGGACACTCTCATGGAAGAACATTAGAGTGGATGTTATATATGAATTAGCATTGTTGTGCTCTCGCACGATTCAGTCATGAGAAGAGTTTTGAATACATTTGCCTATATTAGCTGATATTGCACTTTGCCCCCCCCCCAAGCATGACCCCATCAACAATCCAATGGGCAAGATTGATACACTTCAACAAGAGTATCATCTAAGGATATTAGACATAAAGTTATTATGTCTAAATATGTTCAATCTTGAAATATTTTTTTTAAATTGGTACACTTTACGATTTTTCATTCCATATCAGAACCCCTGAAGTTTTAAATGTGAAAAGTTTATGAGAGGTCATGCTTATGACAATATTTATATAGCTGAATTATCATGCTATATCTCACCAGAAGTCTTTGGTCCAGGTGAGCTAAAATGAAAAGATCTTTAAAATCATATATAAAATTCAACAAATATTATCAACAAGTTCATGATAATCAAATAAAATATTTAAAAAAGCACAATCAATAAATGAATGTAAAATTGCTATGAGGGATAAGATAAAAATGTCCCCAAACTGTATGGATATTTCTTGTTTGCGCTTTAAGGTTTTTTAAAACACATGTCGAGTTCATAGCAAGACCCTGTCTGCTTGTGACAATGCACCCTTTTAGTGACTTTATAGT